>VALG01013675.1:3428-41469 GCA_009835305.1 Ipomoea purpurea
CAAATATCTATATGCTCAAGCTAATATTTGTTTCATTTATTTAGAGTCGTTCAAAAATACGAAAAATATTTTCAGAAAAATGATTTATTTTATAAAAAAATAATTTTATTTTTAGTATCTGATTAAAAGTTTATAAATAAATATAAAAAAAAAAACAGTGTTCTTTTATTTGGTTAAAAGTAAGAAAATTGTATTTTTCTTTTTGGTTCATTTTTAAAGACTGAACATAAATCTATTATAAAGTTATTTATTATAAAATATGGAGTATTAGTTATTTAATGATGATCATAATTATTATTTATACTGAAATATAATTATAAATTAAAATTTATAATAGTTAAAAAAAATTATAATAAAAAGATGTAAATAATAATTTGAATTTGAAACTTATTATAATAAAAATAAAGGTATAAATATATAAATATAATATTATAAACTAAAAAATTGAAGTTTTTTTTTTTTTTTTTAAAGATGTGGGTCAATTGAGATAATATTTTTATTGTTTGGCTTGACTCCGCCCAACTCATTTAATTCAACATTAATAAATGTAATAATTATGGACTAGAGCTCGCATGGGTAACTCAATTGTAATAGAGGTTAAAAGTTTGGAAAAATGACCAGGGATTGAGTCTCACTAGCGGCAGTGTGGGAGCAACCTCTCAAAGAGAGCGGCGTTCATGTATGCAGTGAGGTAGCAAATGTCTAGCCTTTGTGATTCATGTTCAGTTGAGTCACCATGATTTACATCCTCCCAAATATTCCGTCGGGCCTTTAGGGTTGGGTTCAACTTTTTGGTAGAAGAATTATGGATTAGAGAAATAAAAGAAATTTGTTTTTTTAAAAAAAATTTAAATATGGGTTGTTGGTTAGGCAATGATTTTTATTGTTTTGTCTATCCCAACTCACTCCATTTTTGATTAATCATTGATAAACATAATAAGTCTAAACTAAAGAAATGTTTGAACAAAAAATATAAATATTTTCTTTTAATCTTTTAGGTTATGTGTCAGGTCGGTTCATGATTTTTATTGTTTGACTCAACTCTATTAAATCTATATTTTAAGTTTTAATTGGGCTAGTCCAAATTAAATTCAAATAGATAGTGGGTCTATCCGTCTATTTGATAGCACTCAAAAGTATATCGAATTAGCGAGAAAAAAAAAGTGTGAAATCGAAATTCAAAATTTGTCTTCCTAGTAAAAATTTTGAAAGACATTTTTAATTTGTCAAAATGAGTAATTTTTTCTTTTGACCATGATAAATATTATACTGATAGCCAAACATTGAAAATCTTGAAAATAACTTTTAAATTTTAATTTATGAGTTTCTAAATAGACCGGTCTTTTTAAGTAATCGCTCATGTTTAAATCCTTATCATACTCCTAATCTATGTCTGGCAACACCCCACACAACAACGTCAAGATAAATGTCTTGCGTCCGCATGGGTAGCTCAACTGGTCATAGAGGTGAAACTTTGGAATGATGACCAGGGATCGAGTCCACCAGCGGCAGTGTGGGAGCACTTCAAAGTGAGGGGGGCTTCTTGTGCGCAGTGAGCACCGGTCTAACTCTATGGTTCATGTTCAGTTGAGTCACTATGATTTACATCCTCCCAAAGACCCTGTCGGCCGGGTGTGTGGGGGGCCCTTAGGTTGGGGTTTCAGCCTTTCTTTGGAATGAAGATAAATGTCTTGCCGAATGATAGTCATAAAGACCGTAAGGCCCGTCAAGAAGAGGAAAATTATAATAATTCATTATTCAGTTTACGCAAAAATTTGTCTATTTGTGGATATGTTTGATTGAGCACATCCATATCATATATTTACACGTATAATAGTGGACAAAAGAAGTTATAATGAATTCAAAAAAAAAAAAAAAAAAAAAAAAAAAAAAGTCATAATGAATTGATAAAGTATTGAGTCTTAACCAAGACATCCAACTCAAACTTTAATGAGTAGGTGGTAAATTGATAATTTTAGTACGTTATAATGTTATATCATCGGATTTGATTTTGTTTCCTATTTTGGTATTTTTGGTCAAATACAATGCATCAGACCGAGTAGCCAAAGTTTTTTTTTTTTTTTTTTTTTTTTTTTTTTTTTTTTTTTTTTTGAAACCAGTAGCCAAAGTTAATATTAGGTATTAATCTATCTAGTGTTAAAGCTTAATTTTTGATTTGCGGAATAGTCTTTGCTATCAAAAAATGCATATCGAATGAAGTCAGTTTTTTGATCTTAGTCGACAACCGATTATGAAGTAAACTAATCTTAGTTGTCCATAGTTAATTGATTTAGGAAGTTAAAACTTGGAATTTATATTACTAAGCCAACAGTTAGGATCAAGTGCTTACTACAAGCTACACCAAAAAGCACCCATGACCTGACTTTGATATCACTCATTATATCGCCACCACATTTTCTTGACTCTTTCACTGACATCCGTCCAACAATCTCCCTAGCCACCAATTCTTGGACTCGGCTCTTCACCGACCTTTACTCAACACCAACTATTCGACTAATTTGACTGGGTTGCCACTAAGATTAAAATTCTAGCCACCAATTGTTGGACTCGGCTCTTCACCTACCTTTACTCAACACCAACTATTCGACTAATTTGACTGGAGTTGCCACTAAGATTAAAATTCTATCAACTCTAAACGATAGAATCATTGTTGTAATACGTGTTAATCTATTCACAAGACTCGAACTCAAAACAATATAATGTCGAGATTAAAATATATAGTATATATATTATATATATATATATATATATTATATATCATACTAGGACGATATGGGAGGTGAGATCCAATGTGAGGCAAGAGCGGTATATATAGCGGGCCAAAATGTCTCCTGATGGCACAGGCAAATGCAATGTCTTCAATAATGGGAGGGGGGGTGGGTGGGGCAGATGGAACAAGAAAGAATAATTCAGTTTGTAGTAAGATCCGATTGCATGGTGCCAAAAGCAGTTGGATTTATATTCTCATTTTATACACTGTATGTATGTATTGCTATCTACTTACACACACACATATATATATAATATATATATGCTCTCTTACATAACTTTATTTTTTATTGCATAATTATGAACTCTGATATGCATGGACCACTTCAGGTCACCAAGCTAAGGATGGATGGATACATCCTGCCTTAGTCCAACTCTAGATTATTGCTAACTGTTTGGTTAGATACATTGTCCTACCCCAAAGATGTGGTCGGTAAAGAACCATACAGAGATTAAATCAGTCTAAACTATTCATATATAATTAATCAGTTCAGAACGAGAAGGTCAATGGGCCGTTCCTACTTCCTACTAGCTAACTACACTGTAGTTGCCCTACCCGAAGATGCGGTATAGTGACCTTAGCCAAAATAACCAGCCGTAAAGGACCACACGGAAGATAAATCAGCTTAAATTACTCATAGCTGATTAGCTCAAACTAAAAATGTCAATAGACCGTTCTTACTAATTCTAAGAGTCAAACTTAACACATTGTGATTACAAAGCTAACAATTCTATGAGCTCCATTCCCTATTGTTCGGTTCAATCATATCTGTTCCTCATATGTGTTTCTCTGTGCAAGCTACTTTTTTGTTAAACTATATATTATAATATCATTGCTTTGCATTCAATTACCTGTCATTGTTTTGGTACTTGAAAGGTTACCTGCCCTGCATGAAGTTTATTTTAGTGCAACATTATACTCAATATATATATATATATCAATATATATAGTATATAATATATATATTATGAGTGATCACATGTGGTCCTCATGGTCAATTTATAGGGTGTTAGATTAGATAGATCCAATGAATCCATATTAATCAAGATTTTTTCAATATTTTCGCACACATTCTCCTACCAAGCGAACTGCAAGAAACTCGTCATAAAACACGGAATAGGGGGAAATCACATTGTTGTGTGTTTTAATTACACTATTGGTGCATGTTGTCCAACACTATTGATGTATTCTGGAAGTCTCGATATAATGGCCATTGTAATTACCATAACACGGGAATTACACCATTGTGTGTTTCACTTGTGTGTGTTTTAATTACACTATTGGTGTATGTTGTAAACACTCTTGGTGTCGTTCTGGAACCCGCCCGCTATAAAATAGCCACTTTAATTACCAAAACACCCACTTACCAACGCACGAACAATCCTCTTTACCACTTTAAACTGATTCATACGACACAGATTACGACAACACAACAATACCTAAATGACATGACCACAATATGAGCGTTCTTCTAATATATTATATATTATATATATATATATATATATATATATATATATATATATATATATATATAAGAGAGAGAGGAGAGAGAGTCTGATGCAACACACAACGCCTGTGGCATTCCAAGCTCCTCATACCTTGCAGGTTAGCCTTACCCTCATACGTGTAAAACTTGTTTTGCCCTGTCATAGCTCATCAGTGGAACGACAATAGCTCATGACCATTGTGCCCTTCGAATCACATCAGTCTCCTTCGTAGCCAAGTCCAAGACTAGCGACAACTCTCCAAAACTTAACTAGGTCGGCATGCCTGACTCGACAAAACCTTAGCGTCTAATGCAGAGCAACCCTTAACACTATTGACTCCCCTTTACCCATTTGACAAGTTAACCAGTTAGTCCATTCACGGAAACGGTCCATGACACATCTTTATTTCCTTGTACCTGCGTAATGATCCACACCATATTTCAATAGCAAAATGCTATATTCGACTCTCTAAGTCTGCAGTCGATCTACAACTCACACATGTTTGAATTACTCATAGGATTGTAATTAATCTTATAGGAGACCATATATTATTGCAATAATATATTATTTAAGGGCATTAGAAAAATACCATTAGGGGTGGTAACATGTCATATGGACTATAGGTTACTAGAGCTGGTTGGTGTTATATCAAATTCTCAATAATGCATTAATCAACCTATAATTAGGGCTCTACTTCCCATTACAGTACCTTCATTTGTCAAATTATGGCATTTCTTTCCCAGTTTTTGGTATCCCAAACTGCCACCCAATTATTACCCTAAAACAACATTATATTGCTAAACAAATACTCCCTTTTTTATTACGGAGTATTTTTTTATTTTTTTTTTACAAAATGGCATCTTCAAATAATCAAGAATTACATGTGATTTTTTTGCTGTACTAAGAATAATTGCAACTCTTACCGGCTTATGTAAAAATTGGTATTAAGATTTTAAATGGGACAAAAAAAAATTGCATTTTTAATCAATAGATTGTGCGGTGTTTTGTCTAATTGTTCCTTTTTTGTAAATGTTATTATTTATTCTAACGTCTTTTTACTTGACTCCATCTTCGTTATATCTTGGTCTTAATTTTTAATATTAGTATTTTAATAAAAACTAAATTCCTTATAAAGGTGATAAAGACAAACAAGAAAGAAGAGACGTCAAGTAAATGATATAAAAAAGGAAACAACGGGATATACTTGAGTGAAACATTAACAAAAGTGAATAACTAAGAAGTAATGACCAAAATGATTACTGGTGTAATTTGAATCCCCAATTTCAAGAGCCTCTCACATAGTGGCCCCCATAATATTTGGAAAGAATTTTAAAGGTTCTCGCATCTTGGTCCGACAAAACATTTGGTAAGATGTAAATCATCGGTGACTCAATGACTCAGCAGCATTTGGGAAGAATCCCAATGGCCTCCACATTCAAGCCTAATAGATCATTTGAGAATATGTAAATCATCGGTGACTCAATAGCTCAGCATACATGGCCAAATGCCAGTGCGGACAATGGATTTGTCAATTTTGAACATAATCCCCACATTCTGACCACCAAAGTTTGAACATTAGTCTCTTGTTATCTCAAATATTGTCTACTAAACATTGAACTAAGCTCGTGCTGATTTTTTTTCTAGAATGTTTCCTAATAAAAGATGTTAACTCTAGCTTTTTTCCTCAATTCTTTTCTTCTCAAAATCTTTATTCTCAAGCTTAAAATCAATTGGATATAATTATAGACAACTAATTGTGACACTAACCTGGAAGGTGTGGTTGAGTGGGAGGAACTCATCTATCCATAATCAAAGGTCAATGATTCGATCTTTAACTTCCAATTCAGTAAGGAATTAGTCATTGTGTCCGACGATGGAAATCCTAGATATATCCAAAATAAACAATGTGAACTATTGTCTTATAATGTCACTTTTAACAATCATGGGATACCTAAAACGCGTGAAACGTTATAACAATCATGGGTCAAATTTAATCGGTTGTACACTATAGTTGGAAAATTAAAACAAGAATTTACTTTGGTAAAAAAAAGGGAATTACTTGTACCACTAAATGTCCCCAAATGATTAATATCAAAAGTAGGAAGCACAGTGAAACGTCACAAAAAGCACATAGGAGCACACGAAGTCACCAACACACCACATTTCAAATATCTATATGCTTCGTTTACAATAAGGAAAAGATATACTCCATAGACCATATGTCCTACTTATTATTTATTGGTCAAATTAATTTCTTTCTCATTGTTTATTTTTTAAGTATTTTTTATTTATTTTTAAACTTAATTTGTTATGTTTAATAATATTTTAATGTAATTTTTAAATATATAAATTTTTAACTAATATTAAATTTATAATTATAATAAATTAAATTAATAATAAGTTCAATAAAACATCATTAACCGAATCAGACACAAAATATGACGAAAACGAAGAGAGTATCATATCTACGAATATAGTTATATACTTTGCTTATACGGTTCTAAAATTTAAATTTCTTTTTTAAAAAATAGCATACGTTACACTGTTACAGTAGGGGGTGGGACCCAGGCGTTGCAGAAAACAGCACGGTGGACCCCCACGAGGCATCAGGATTCACGGACTACTGCTTTGCTTGGGTGGGGTTGTACGCCCCTCGGGAATGACAACTTTTCTTTTCTCTCTCCCCCTGACAACATCGTGGGACCCACGTATAGACCTCGTGGGGTCCAACGTTGTTTTTTAACATTTTTAATTTTTATTTGTTCAAATTTTTTTATATTAAGAATATTATTTTATTATAATAATAATAATTTGGTGAATCATTTTTGGGGCAGAAGAAAAGAAAGAAAGGGAGGTTAGAAAAGGCAACTCACTTTTTACCAATTCGCCTTTTTAGTTTCAATTCTCCAAGTTTCAACCCCAAAAAACTATGCTTTTATGCTTATCAAATCGTCACACGTTTGTCAACCTCTTTTTTTTATCACTTTCACTCCACTTCTATTTTCATTTTTTTTAAATAGTAATTTTGTAAATAATTGAGAGTAAAAAATGATTAATTGAGAGACGAAACTAACAATTTTAAAAAGTACATAAAATTTAATTGTTTATTTTGCTAATAAAATTCCTTCAACTTGGATAGAAATATAGAATAATACATACATACATAGATACCCCATATATGATTGCTTCCCACTGAACTTGAACCATTGTACTGCTGTCTATCATCTAAAACCCCAACCCCCAAGGAATCTTAGGAAAATGCATTATTTTGGTGGTGGGCGATTGGGTTTTACTTCTGTCGTGCTGGAAATATTTCTTATCTCTTATATTCTAACAATGTCATAATAAAAAAGACGATTTTACAAGAAATTATTTTCTTTTCTTTTTCAATGACACTTGATATGACTAAATATCTCTCCATTTTTTTTTTTTTCAATTTTAATAGAAGATACTGAAATTTTTTTATGTTTAGACCGATAAGTCATCATGATTTGATCTGTGTCCAAGTTGGCCAAAGATATCGTCTTTTTTCCTCTCAAAGGCCTCTTTCATGGACAGTAAGTAGCTAGTGTTTATATGGTCCACTTAATTTGAAAATTGTCCATCCACATCACTTATCCATTCTAAACCTTATTTGTCTCCTTTTCTTTTTGGGAAGTTTTTATTTTTCACACTAAATTAACGTTACTCTAAACTTTAGATTTGGTATGGTAATATATCTAATCGATTCTTGGGTATCCCACTCAATTTTCTTATTGCTTCCAATTACCATGGTGGAATGTGAAAAAAAAAGCCAACAACTTGAAGTTTTTATTAGAGTGTTTCTAATGCAACTCTAAGGTGTAAATGGTCTGCTAAGTTAAATACTACAAGTGTGCCCCAATAAAATTCGATGTAACTTCTTCTTATATAGTATGAGAGGGTTCATATATGCGAGAACATCCCATTATAAAAAGTGTGGACGCATTCATTTATCTAGGTTGATAAACTGTTGAAAAATTGGGAGAAAAGAAAGATGCAGTGATAATTTCATAATTATTATAATCCATTCTTGGGTATCCCACTGTTTAACGCACTCGGTTGGGCGTGTAATAGCTGGCGTTCACGCGGACCATGGTTTTTTTTTGGTGGGTCCCACTTTGAAATCAAAAACCAGGTTCTTTAGGAAGAACCCCAAAATCTTCTCTCTCCTTTCTCTCTTTTCCACTCCAACAAAATCCTCTTAAAAATCACCCCACAAACTATATTGTGGTTGCTCTAAGAGTGCAGTCAAGTTTATTTACAATTTTATACTATCAGGTGCATTGATATGTTACATTACAACAAACTTGAGTGCGCTCTTAGTACATCATAAGTGCACACGTATTTATCACTTGATGCATTATCAAGATTATCCCATACACATCCAATAATGTTTGTTATAATTATGAAAATGTTATCACATTTTTCTCTTTACTTCTAGCCTTGTCTATTCGATAATCCCAGATGTTCCCGCCACTTAAACCTATAATGCAGTTAAAAGTAACGGTTGCGAGACTTTCTCAGTATATATATCTCTCACACACACCAAGAGTTCATTTTTATTGTTCTCAAAAGTTGAATCCCTAATCCAATGGCCCCTCACATCCTGGTCTGACAGATCATAGTAACTCAACTGAACACAGAAATTATACTTTTTGCTTACGCACAAAGAGTTCATTTTTATGCTACTATATGTATAGATGCGTAATGGGAATGAGAAGTAATACAAGATGCTCACTATCAGTGTCAAGTACTGTCATCAGCATATATATATCGACATTTTATATGTTAGTATGATTAAATTTAGTATATGTTTTGGTTTCACACCGGAAATTATAGCGATTTTGTGACTAACCAACATGCTTGCCTATGGACAAGTGTTACAATTTGCTTTTATGTCTACTATACTAGTTTTGCCTATGAATTTGTTAATATTATTTATTATAATCCCTATATTTATCGGTTGTCTCAGTAAATTAATACCATGTTTAGTAAAATAGTTAATATATCAGTAAATTTTAGCTTATTTAACTACTATTATCTATTTAACTTGGTTTAACAAGTGTTTGATTAATTAATTTATTTGACTACTATTATCGATCTATTCAATCAGCATTTTGAGAAAGTTATTTTGTATGTAATCAGTTAACAACCAATTTACCAAATAATACTTTGCTACAATCAACTAATGCTATCAATCAGTCAAAAACTCACTAACCCAATAAGCTAACAACCATTACCAGAAGATGGCAGACACCCCCTAAATGAATTTAAAATGGTGTATATGAAAATTTGAGAGATATGTATTCGCAATTAAAAGAGTAATTTGATAATTGGATTCACACACACACACACACACACACACACACCACACACACACACACACACACACACACACACACACACACACACATATATATATATATATATCTACTATTGTGTTTTAATTCTCTTCTAAAATTTCAATCTTAAGTAAACACATTTTCAAAAGTAAAAAAGCCATAAATATTTTTAAAATAGAAAATAAAATAAAAATGTGAGTATTTGTATAGAATTAAATTATGATTGGTCTTGATAAATGGAATTAAGCTCGAAAACCTACAAAAATACATTCTGGTTAGAAGCAGGCGAGCAGCATACAGCCAATGCCTACGTATACTTACAAAAACCATTTTCATATTCATATATATTTGTAGAGAGAGAAGCTATATAAAAAAAAAATGGCTGACCGACCTTGAAAATCAAAAGGGCTAAGATAAAGGTGAAAAGACGTGGAAGATGAAGCTTGTAAGTTAGACAGAGAAACAGGTAGAGAGATAGAGAGAAATAGAGAGAGAGAGAGAATGGTGTAAGTAAGTTGGTGGTTAGAAAAAGAAAGGAAATATTCTTCTTTAGCTTTCATGTTTTTCTTTTGGTGTTTTCTATTGAAATCAAACATACACTGAAACACCTCTCTCTCTCTCTCTTCCTTCTCAAATCTCTCTCTCTCTCTCTTGTTCTTTCTTGGTGTGTTTGTAGCGAGGATTCAAACACAACCAGCAGCCAGCAGCAGCTTCCTGAGTTGGTGTTTTTTGTGTGTGTAATCTTGTTGGCTTCTGCTTATAATTAGTACTGAGGTTTCTGGGCTTCCTCGTCGTCTTCTTTCGCCACAATCTGAAACTTCTTCTCAGATTTTGAATAACACCCAAGATTTTTTATCTCCTTCTGTTTGGATAAATCACACTCCCTTTTCTTCCCATCTTTGTTTTCTAGCTCCCTCTCTCTCTCTCTCTCTTTCTCTGCGAAACCCAGTGTTTTACCAGAAGCAGAAAAGCTTTAACCTTTAAGCTCGTCAAGAAATGATGTCTGGAGATGTGTTCTCAATCCCTTCTTCCTCAAACCCATTCCTCCTCCTCCTCAAGATCCAAACCCTAACACCTAAAGCCCAACCCTTCCTCCAAGAAGAAGAGGAAATCTCCCAGGTACACCAGGTATTATATATATGTATATGAATTCATGATTATATGATTGAGTTTGCATGTGAGTAAAAGAAAATTAAAAAAAAAAGGGTTTTTTTGGGTTTGTTTAGATCCGGATGCGGAAGTTATTGCGCTGTCGCCGAAGACGCTTATGGCGACTAACAGATTCATCTGCGAAATCTGCAACAAGGGTTTCCAGGAGGGACCAGAACTTGCAGCTTCACCGGCGGGGACACAACCTGCCGTGGAAGCTGAAGCAGAGGCGAAAACGGAAGGTGGTGAAGAGGAAGGTTACATATGCCCGGAGAAGACGTGCGTCCACCACGACCCGTCGCGGGCCCTGGGCGACCTCACCGGAATCAAGAAGCATTTCAGCCGGAAACACGGCGAGAAGAAGTGGAAGTGCGACAAGTGTTCCAAGAAGTACGCTGTTCAGTCGGACTGGGAAGGCCCATTCCAAAACCTGTGGGACGAGGGAGTATAATGTGACTGTGGAACACTCTTTTCCAGGTGGGTTGACTGGGCAGTACTGTTAAATTATTAATTCTTTCATTCATCAATTCATTCATTCATTCATACATCACTTCGGTTCGTACTAGGAATTTTTTAAATTTTAAGGATTTTTGTTCTGATGGATGGGAATTTAATGAATTAATTGTTGTCCGTCTGGTCGGAATTTATTGCTGCCGGCCTGCTCATCATTATATTATTTATGTGTTTGATGCAATAAATGGCCTAAATTCGATGTTTTGATATATCAGGAAAGATAGCTTTATCACCACAGAGCTTTCTGCGATGCTTTGGCGGAAGAGAGTGCAAGAATCACTTCTGTGGCAGCCAACACTTTGAATTTCAGAAACAACAATGACAGTTTGATGAATCCGCAGCAAAATCTGCCTCATGGGTTGTCTTCCGCCGCCGCCGGAATTCCCCAGTTTCCGGCGGCTTTTCAGCAGAAACCCAGGCTGTCGTTGTGGTTGGATCAGGGGCGGCGAATGTGAATGCGAATTCTCACCACCATCTCCAAATGCCTGCGAATTCCGCGGGGCTTTTCGGGGCGGGTTCTGGGTCGTTGCCGGAAATCTTGCAGATGGGGAACTCTCCGATTATGTATGGGTCGTCGCCGATGGAGAGCTTCGGGACGTCGAATCTCTCGCTGTCTCCTCTCGCGCCGCAAGGGCTGCAGGATACGGAGGGGATGGGGATAAGCAAAGGGATGGCGGAAACGTTAAGCTCCATGTATTCCGACAGTCTCCAAACGTCGTCGAAATCCTCGGCCGGGGGGCCGATGTCGGCCACGGCGCTGCTGCAGAAAGCGGCGCAAATGGGATCAACGAAGAGCGCGCCGACGACGTTCTTCGGGAACAGCTTCGGGGCTCATGACATCCTCCTCGTCTTCCTCGAACAACAGAAGCGGCGAATTGCAGCACATGGTGTTCCCGAAAGAGTCGTCTCATCAGAATGGGTTCGACAGCGCCGCCGCCGCCGCCGCCGCGAGCATTCGTCGTGTTTAATGCAAAGGCAGCCGCAGGGGGTGTCGTTGAACGGGGTTAACGTTAATGCTCATCATTTGACCAGAGACTTTCTGGGCATGGGGAGTGAAGACGGGCGGCCATTTTTGGCGAGGAGCTTGCCAAGTTTGCGTCCTCCATGGGTTTGAGCCATTTCAGTAGCGGCCATTAGCCACCGTTTTGAATTGTTTTGTCGTCGTGAAGTGTCGTCATCATCTCCTTCCTATCTTCCATATCCATACCAGCGCAGTGCTAGCTTGTACTTTCTTTAATTAGTAGGCCTTACAATAATGTATCGCAACATTATATTATATTATCTTCATCATCATCATCATCTTCTTCAATTCTATCTTAATTCCCATTTTCGTTTTGAGGTCAAATCTTGTGTGTATAGGTATTCATCAAATGCAATTTGCCGGTTTTCATTTCAATGTTGTTTGTTCAACAAGTGTTGATTTGAGTAGACCGACCTCTTATCGACCGGCCATATTGTACAAAAGTAAGTGTTGATTTGAAATAAATCGACCTCTTATCTCTTCTACTAATACTACAAGACAACGACATAGAAAGAATCGATCCCTTAAAACTGAAGTGTAATTCTTTTAAAATCAACTGATATATGTTGTGCAGAAACAAGAGTTGATTTGAAATAAATCGACCCCTCTTTCGCCAAGGTTGCAAGGCAACATGGGCAGAGTTTCACCAAGGTTCCCTAGTGTTGACCACAATAGGGACTATCGAAATTGGAGTTTAATCCTTTTTGAAATCAACTGATATCTTACAACAATGAGTTAGTGTTGTTTGATATAAACTGGTCCCTCTTCATTCAAGGCGCGCTCCTGGACAGGGGCGGTTAGAACCCTAAAAATTGAAGTGTGATCCTTTTAAAATCAACTGATATTGTACAAAACAAGTGTTGATTTGATAAAAACTAACCCCTCTTTAGTCAAGGATGCTGCACAAGGGCGGTAGGAACCCTCAAAATTGAAGCGTGATCCTTTTAAAATCAACTAATATTGTACCAAAACAAGTGTTGATGATTTGAAATAAACCGATCCCCCTCCACCAAGGTTGCAAGGAAAACCTGGGCAAGGTCATTGGAATTGGAGTTTAATACTTTTGAAATCAACAGATATCGTACAAAAACAAGTGTTGATATGATTCAAAATAAATCAACCCCTTTCCACCAAGGCTGTAGGACAGGGCCAGTAAGAACCGTCAAAATTGAAGTGTAATCCTTTTTAAACTTAAATCAACGGATATAGTACAAGAACAAGTGTTGATTTGAAATAAACCCGACCCCTCCTTCCCTAATGTTACAAAGAGCAAGAGCGGTGAGCGTCTTGAATTGAATAGCAATTCTTTTGAAATTCACGGACCAACCCGAATTCAAACTTAAAATTTTCCAATATTCCTACCTTCTTGGCTGTGGCAATGGATACAACATAGTTTGCATAAAGTGTTGACACAACTGCAATGTGCCCAAATATGCGTTGATTGACATTATGAAAATTATATTATTGTTGTCTAATATTCAGGTACGATGTGGTCTGATGATCCCTCTCGTGTGTGCTCAGAGGGTTTTGGAAAAACAATGAAACATAATGCATAGAAACGGCGCAGAAAACTAGGTTATGGAGTTGACTGTGGGTCAAACTTATTTCGTCAACGTGGGTGGGTTAGAATCTTTTACAAGTATATACTATACTATATTTTCTACAGCCTTTAGCCGCAAATACTGCCTTGAAGTAAAGCTTTGTTTGTAAAGCAAACAGAAAACACAAAAAGGGAAGAAAAAGTCAAAATATGAGTACCCATAAAAGCTTCTTAATTTGCTCAACCAAATACTTTATAATTCTTCTTTAATTTGTTAGTTTTTTGGGTAAATGTCATTTTTTAATTCTTGGGTCTGTTGAAATATAATATTTTTTTATTCTTATTTTTTGTGAGAAAAAATTGCAGACGGTAACCTCAACATCGCCAGAACAGTATGTGGGTACGTACAAAATATACAACTGTTAGTTATTAATACACTGTTAGAATTTTCCTTTTTTCCCAAGATTTTTATTATTACGGAGGTATTATTTATTTTATTTATTATAATTTTGAGAAAGTAACAATACAATACGATGTCGGACAACCCCAAACCATGTGATTGGAATCATCAAAACAAAGCAATCAAACCCAATCCCTCTCATCACGCAATTAATCAGAACCATTCTTATTTACTGTCTTCATCCCTTGTCTCGTAATTTCTTTGCTTCAATTTTTAGTGTTAATAATATAATTCTGTCAAGAGGTTTAAACATACGTTTTATATATATTATATATATATAGTATATGATATTAAGTATTATATATATTTTATATATATATATTATATATTATATATATATATATATATATATATGATTATTATTGGTCCTCGTAAGTCGTGAATATATGAATTCGGAACGAACTCAAATCAAGTTAGTTAGACAATCAACTTTTTTGTAACCAGAAGGGCTGAAGGTTCAAAGTTTGACCCACTGCTGGAAATTATGAAATTTCTTGACCAATCATGAAAAGTGATCTTAAATAAGGTCAAAGCCTTGCTCCGATCACTTTTGGGTATCTGGAAAAACCGTTTGTTGTAATTTCCAATCCTTTTTACTTTCGGACTTGATTTAATATCACTTTCGGGTTGGTCAAAACATTCCATAATTTCCAGCTAGCAGTGACCCGATCATCATAAGAGTGGAAAATTAACTTTTTTTGGTTGAGTAAGTTAGCTAGGCCTATTAGGCAACCGATTTTGAGTGGATTTACTTTATTGTTGGTTCTTAAATAGGAAGGGGTTTAAGTCACTTGACTATTTCATATTAGGACTATTTTGTTGCAGTAGAAAGGGATGGTATTTACATGAGTAAATAAAATATGAAGTATAGTCAGTAGATTATGGCGTTATTATATTATTATTAATTGATTTAAACATAGAAAAAAATAAAATATTATGTCTTATAATGGTGTGCATGGATGCGAATAAGGAGAGAAAAAGAATCATTTTAACTGGCTTGGAAAGTATTCAGACCAGAATGTTAGCGTTAAACCAAAAATAAAAATATAAAACCTCGTAAAACTGAATTGGTCGTTTTAGAAAATTCTTAGGAAAAAAAGTAGCGTGGCAAACCTTGTCTCTCATGCACAATTAACTTGCTTATGCACATTGTGATAATCTTATAATATACGAATAAATTGAGTTTGTACCCATCTAGTCAAGACAGCAAATCATATACACTTATATTGTATAATTATTAAGAGATTTTTTGACGATATTAAACAACATAACTAATTTTTTATCAAATAGCAATTATGTATGTCTATTTAGGTTCTAGTTAAAGAAATGAAATTATCTCTGAAAACCAAAATTCTTAGAAAAAAAATCTATATAATAATAATACTACATAATGATTAATTATGTGTTTTTAATAATAATAAATAATAATTAATAATAATAAATATAATAATAAATAATAATAATAATTATAACTTATTAAAATATTAGAAAAGTGCTGGTTTCAAAGGTTTTACCAATATTTTGTCTCTTTAAGTGAAAGGTAATAGACTATTTTGGGTGCAGCTTTCTGTTGGGGTTTTTGGAAGCTCTACTTCAGTAGCTAACCTTAGTGTTCGTTGGTTTAGTGCTTATTTATTAGTTTTTCAAACAGATACAATATATATATATTATACAAAGTTATTTATTTATTTATATATAAAAGAACACTTTTTAGAATGTAATTATTTGTAATTATTGGAGATTTTTTTATATAAAAAAATTTAGAAAAATTATATTAATTTTCATTTAAAAAGTTTGTGATTTCTCAATAAAAGTGCTTTTTTCATAGAAGTTCTAAATCAAGACTATCAAAAAGGATTAACAAATTGTTCATACTCAGTAGTTTATTTCAACTTTTAGGTATCCATTTTCTATTTTTACTTCATCTACTTTGATTTATTTCATTTTTTATCAGCAGAGGTAAAAGATACAGTTGTCACAAATATTTGACAAAGGTATTGCAGAGGAAATAAATCATAAACTATGTCTCGATGAATTAGGGATTAAGAACTGCTAGAGTAATGCTCACGGGGAATCAAACTTCAAACCTTGCTCAGATTTTTTGAGACTTATCTTGCTATCGATTGTGTTACCTTCTCAAAATATAAAGATTTATTGGTAAAAAAAAAAAAATCAAACTTTCATGCTTTGTGAGAATTATTTCAAAACTCTTAAATTTTAACAATTTTATACAAAAATTTTGTATCATGTGACAATTAAATTCAATTATGTATAACAATATATCAAACCCTTTAAAATTTGGAAACTTAATTTCACTATTTTTAATTGAGTTAATACCCAAAATTGTTCTCGACTATAGTGGTTTTTCTCAATTTCGTCCTAAATGACTTTAGTGACCTAATATTATCTCAGACTTTTGTGTTTCGCTCAATTTAGTCCTCCGTTTGTTATTCCGTCAAGTTGGTGTTAAATAAAGGGACAATTTAATAATATCAATATTGACATCTCTTTACTTTCAACATGCGAAGTGAGAAATCTTTCTTTCTTGCACGAATTACACTCAGAATTACTCCCAGACCTACGAATCAAATTTTATATTCGCAGGTTTAAGAGTGATTTTAGGAGTAATTCGTAAAAAAAATGAATTTCGCACTTCACATATCTACGAGTAAAGAGATGCCAATATTAAAATTACTGAATTATCTATTTATTTAACAACAAATGAACAGAATAACAAATGAGAGACTAAATTGAGCAAAAACACAAAAGTTTGGGACTAAATTGAGTAAAAACACAGAAGTCTGAGACAATATTAAGTCACCAAAGTCATTTAGGACGAAATTAAGAAAAACCACTGTAGTCGAGGACAATTTTGGGTATTAATTCATTTTTAATTTGTAACAATTATAATTTCTAATTTATAAAAACAAATCCAACTTAACACGCCTTTCTTGAGTTGGTGCACAACTTATTAAAAGAAAAAACATATTGTATCAAATGCTCTACTTTATACAATTAAAAATTTAAAATTAAATCCAGTGGCTTGTAGTCCAGTGGTATCAAGTTGCTCTCTTAAGTGGGAGGTGTAAAATTCGAACCTCATTTGAGGCAAATAGTGTGTATGTAGGGTATCCCCTTCTTTATAATAAAAATTAAAATTAAACTCTCTAAAATGCATTCATATATATAAACATTATATCCATTTATTAATACCTAAATCAGAAAATTGAAATTATTTTTAACACTATATATTATAATTAGATATAATATAATTGTTGCAATATAAAAATATTTAATATTAAATTACTATATTTTAAAGATTTAGATATAAATGTGATGGTGAATCATTTTCGCTCATTGAAATGGTAAAGCTTGCTCCTTCTCATGTGGATCAAAAGCCCACAAATATTGGGCTCCATGCCCAAACTAATATCCTGCAATTTAGGCCCAATATACTTTCCTCGATTTAGGTTTAGAGATGGAGACGTTAATTAACGAAGCTTAGTAGTTTGAATTTCGTCGCTGGAGGCGCTCTCTCTTTTCTTCTCGGCGCTGATTCATATTTTTTCGCAAATATGAAATCAAAATTACTTGATCACTTTGTTTATAGTTTTTGTGTTTTTTCTTTTTTTGAAAGGGTTTATAGTTTTTGTTAATTCGGGATTCTACTTTGATATTTGTCGGTTAAGATTTTTTTTTTGATAAGAGAAAATTGTTTTTCTTTTGCTGTATTTTAATTGAATCTGTGCAGTTATGAGATTAATAACTGAAAGATTATGCTTTTCTGATGGATGCTGTATGTTGGCCAGGATTTTGGTGTCCTAAAACTGTTACTCAGGCAACCCATTTGCTATTCTTGATTTTTGGTAATTAGGGTTAGTGTTTTCGCCTTTGATTTCTTGTTGTTGATTTTCTTGTTCTATGGGTTTTGATCCCGGAATGGAAAGAAAGAGATGTCGGAATACCGGTGATGACAGCAGAAAGGCTTGAGTGACAACAACAAATATTGCGCTCCCCAGTTTTGGGGGTTGTTGTTTGCTATGATTAATGTGCCAAAATGCTAATCTGAGATATATTATAGCTTTCGTTTTCGCCTTTCATTTTTTTCTTGTTGGTTCTCCTGTTCCATGGGTTTTGGTTCCAAGAGGGAAGAATGGAAATGCCGGTGATGACAGTAGAAAGGCATGAGCGGCAAGAACAAATGTTGCGCTCCCCAGTTTTGGGGGTTGTTGTTAGCTAGGATTCATGTGCCAAAATGCTAATCTGAGGCATTTGATAGTTTTGGTTTTGGTACCAGAGCAGAGTGTTTTCCAGAACATAAGCCTCTATTAACTCCTTGAACATAAGCCTTTTGAAATGGGAACAATTTTCCAGAGATCTGAAGTGAAAACATGACAGAAAGATTGGGAGGGAGCTGTGGCAGACGTAAAATTAGCAGCTGAAAAGGCTCCACAGGTACGCATTTCCTATTTTCTTCTGAAAATTTTATCATTTTTTGCTTCAAGTACTATGCTGCCGTAGTAATTCTAAGCTATCACAAAGCCTAAGGAACAACCTATGAAAACATTTCCCATTTGCTTCAGGTTAATGCTTGTTTGACAAAGATTCTGTCAATACATTTGGTTTGGGTTGGCTGGCAATGCATTCTGGTTACCAGAAGGCTCCAAAAGCTGGTACACCAATTTTGGTTAAAGCCTCAATCAGTATAAAGCAATGTTTCTATGTTTCTTCCATGTTCCTGATTCTATTGTGTATCTGAGGTGACAACACTATCCTATTGGGAATTTGGTTCATGGGAAATTATTACACCTTACCCCACCTTAGAATCTGAATTCATATTGCAATTAGCTCCCTGTCACCTCAACACAACAATGGGGGTCAGGGAGACATTTGAAAAAAAGCCTGTTTGTTCTTTGTTCTGTGGGTGGAACTAATTCCCCTTCACAACATAAATAACAGCTATACATTTCTTGGCAAAGCTTATAGGGGTTGTTTTGGTTTACAGAATGTTAGATTACTTTAGAAATGTTAAATTACTAGGAATGTTGCATTCTTGTGTTTGGTTAAAATTTGAGGTATTAGTCGGACTTTAGAAATTGAGGTATTAGTAGGACTTTAAGCCTGGATGTAGCCTTTTTCTTTGGATCAAGTCCGAGCTTACAATTAGCCTGGTTTGGTTTGAAGTCTTTTTAAAAGCTCATTTAATATAGTGGCCATTAAAAAGACTTTAAAGTAGGTTCTAAATAGGCTTTAAGCCTATTTATTTAAAGTCTACATGTTAAAGCCTTTTAAAGCATATTTGTAAAAAAATACCTAATACATGATTGTCATTGCATAAGTATATTATCACAAATTTATGTATCATATTATAAAATTACAATCATTCAATAAATAAGTTCATGATACAATATCCAACAATAAAAGTTTCATAATACAAAATTCAAGAACACAAGCTTAATAACACAAGTTCATAATACAAAACTCCAACACAAGTTTAATAACAATAAAATCGTACATTCATAATACAAAAATCTAACATAAGTGTAATATAATGTCTTGCAAATTCATCAACAACAACAATGTAAAACTCTTGTATCCCTTTATGCATTCGTAGTACAACATCAACCACAATGGCACTTTCAACATCGAATTTACTATGTCCACTAGTAGAGGAAACATTTTGATTATACAAGTTCACATAATAGAGCAATAATAATTAATACAACATAACTAAGGGAATGTAGATATTTAAACCTATGATATTTGGTATAAGATTTTTCGCTCTGATATCAAATTGAAGAATGTACTCTATCTCAATTAAAAGCATATAAGTCGATAGTTGAACACCTTTGACATAAGATTAGCTATGATATCAAATTCTTAAATGTACTATATCTCAACTTCAAATTGAAGAACATACTCTATCTTAACTTATTGGACATCACATTATCGAGTGTTAACTCTTAACAAAAGTAGTTCACCGAATATCCTGAAAAGCGAGCATTAACTCCTTGACAAAGAGTAATTCATCGAATTCCTTGAAAAGTTGAGCGTTAACTCCTTGACAAAAGTAATTCATCGAAATCTTTGAAAAGTTGCTAACAATGAGTCTACGATGGTGGCATTTTGCAGTTGCATGGCAACCACCAAAAGTCATTGTTTCACATTACTTTGACAATTATATTTATATCTCAGATTTTTTATTTTTTTTTATTTTTTTTATTTTTTTTTTTTTGTAACGGATTGCTCTTAGCGTTTTATCAAAGACCTTTTGGCCATTTTTTTAAGGGTAACGGATTACTTTTTGCGCTATATCAGGACCTTTTGACCATTTTTTTTAGTGTAACGGATAACTTTAAGATCCCTGATATAGCGCTAAAAGATATCCGTTACGCTAAAAAAAATAATGACAAATTGGCATGGCAACCACCAAAAAGTCATTGTTTCATATTACTTTGACAATTATATTTATATCTCAAAAATATTTTTTTTTGTGTAACGGATCGCTCTTAACGCTTTACCAGAGACCTTTTGGCCATTTTTTTAGCGTAACGGAATACTTTTTGTGCTATATCGGGACCTTTTGACCATTTTTTTTTAGTGTAACGGATAACTTTAAGATCCCTGATATAGCGCTAAAAGATATCCGTTACGCTAAAAAAATGACAAATTGGCATGGCAACCACCAAAAGTCATTGTTTCATATTTACTTTGACAATTATATTTATATCTCAGAAATATTTTTTGTGTAATGGATCGCTCTTAGCGCTTTACCATAGACCTTTTGACCATTTTTTTAGCGTAACGGATTACTTTTTGCGCAGTATCGGGACCTTTTGACCATTATTTTTAGTGTAACGGATAACTTTAAGCACTTTATTAGGAACCTTTTGACCATTTTTTTAGCGTAACGGATATCTTTTAGCACTATATCAGGGATCTTTTGACCATTTCTGTATACCTCGATCGTAGTTAATTGTTTATCTTTTGTTTTACCTTTTCGTATCCGAAGTAGTAATGTAGTAGACAAATAAAAAATTACTTTCAATCATTGCATGCACAAAAAGTGAGCGTTAACTCCTCGATAAAAAGTCACCGAATTCCTTGAATAGTGGCTAACAATGATTCTACGACAGTGACAGGTGGCAGTTAACAAATGCATGACAGCCACCAAAAGTTGTCGTTGCACATTGCTTTACCATTTATATATCTCTTAAATATTTCTTAGTATAACGGATCACTTTTGGCGCTTTATCGGGGATCTTTTGACTAGTTTTGTATACATCACAATTATCATCCAATCCCCACCCTATTGTTGGGACAAGGCCTAAGTGATTTTCTCATCCACTAAACCAATGCCCTAAATGTCCAACCAAACAATAAAATCAATATTCCAAGTAATCACTTTTCCATGGAAATTCAATTCAATTTATTCTCAATTCTTTTTTCACAAATGTACTCTATCTCAACTTCAAATTGAAGAATGTACTCTATCTCAACTTGTTGGACAACACACTATTGAGTGTTAAACTCTTGACAAAAGTAGTTCACGAATTTTTTGAAAATTGAGGTTAACTCCTTTACAAAAAGTAATTCACCGAAGTCCTTGAAAAATGAACGTTAACTCCTCGATAAAAAGTCATCGAATTCCTTGAAAAGTTGCTAGCAATGATTCTACGACAGTGGTAGGTGGCAGTTAACAAAGCATGACAGCCACCAAAAGTTGTCGTTTCACATTGCTTTACCATTTATATATTCTTAAATATTTCTTAGTATAACAGATCACTTTTGGCGCTTTATTGGGGATTTTTCGACTAGTTTTGTATACATCACAATTAACATTGAATCCCCACCCTATTTGGAACAAGTCCTAAGTGATTTTCTCATCCACTAAATTAATGTCCTAAGTGTCCAACCAAACAATAAAATCAATATTCCAAGTAATCACTTTTCTATGGAAATTCAATTTAATTTATTCTCAACTTCAATTTGAAGAATGTACTCCATGTCAACTTGTTGGACAACACACTATTGAGTGTTAAACTCTTGACAAAAGTAGTTCACCGAATTCCCTGAAAAGTGATAACTCCTTGATTAAAAGTCACCGAATTCCTTGAAAAGCTGCTAACAATGATTCTACGATAGTGGCAGGTGGCTGTTAACAAACGCATGGCAACCACCAAAAGTCGTCGTTTCACATTGCTATACCATTTATATATCTCATAAATATTTCATAGTATAACGGATCACTTTTAGCGCTTTATCGGGGATCTTTTGACTAGTTTTGTATACATCACAATTAACATCGAATCCCCACCCTATTGTTAGGACAAGTCCTAAGTGATTTTCTCATCCATTAAACCAATGCCCTAAATGTCCAACCAAACAATAAAATCAATATTCCAAGTAATCACTTTTCCATGGAAATTCAATTCAATTTATTCTCAAGTCTTTTTCACAAATGTACTCTATCTTAACTTCAAATTGAAGAATGTACTCTATCTCAACTTGTTGGACAACACACTATTGAGTGTTAAACTCTTGACAAAAGTAGTTCACCGAATTTTATAAAAATTGAGGTTAACTCCTTTACAAAAAGTAATTCACCGAATTCCTTGAAAAGTGAGCGTGAACTCCTCGATAAAAAGTCACCGAATTCCTTGAAAAGCGACTAACAATGATTCTAAGACAGTGGCAGGTGGCAGTTAACAAACGCATGACAACCACCAAAAGTCGTTGTTTCACATTGCTTTACCATTTATATATCTCTTAAATATTTCTTAGTATAACGGATCACTTTTGACGCTTTATCGGGGATCTTTTGACTAGTTTTGTATAAATCACAATTAACATTGAATCCCCACCCTATTGTTGGGACAAGTCCTAAGTGATTTTCTCATCCACTAAACCAACGCCCTAAAAGTCCAACCAAACAATAAAATCAATATTTCAAGTAATCACTTTTTCATGAAAATTCAATTAAATTTATTCTCAATTCTTTTTCACAAGTGTACTCTATCTCAACTTCAAATTGAAGAATGTACTCTATCTCAACTTGTTGGACAACACACTATTGAGTGTTAAACTCTTGACAAAAGTAGTTCACCGAATTTTCTGAAAAGTGAGCGTTAACTCCTTTACAAAAAGTAATTCACCGAATTCCCTGAAAAGTGAGTGTTAACTCCTTAATAAAAAGTCACCGAATTTCCTGAAAAACTACTAGCAATGATTCTACGACAGGTGTAGGTGGCAGTTAACAAACGCATGGCAGCCACCAAAAGTCATCATTTCACATTACTTTACCATTTATATATCTCTTAAATATTTCTTAGTATAACGGATCATTTTTGGCGCTTTATCGAGAATTTTTTGACTAGTTTTGTATACATCACAATTAACATTGGGACCCACTAAAATTAAACATCTCTCTACTTGTTTTGCGTCCGCCGCAAAACAAACGCTCAACGGGCGCGTGCACTCCACATGTCCGTTGGGCGCGTGCACTCTACGTGTCGGCTGGGCGCGTGCACTCCACGTGCCCGCTGCTGGGGCGCGTAAACATGTTTTTTTTTTTTTTAATTTCCTTTTTCATATTTTATTTTGTTTTGTTTTGTTTTGTTTTTTTCCATTTTCTATTTCCTTCAATTTTCTCTTTCTTAAAGTAGTTCACTAAATTCCCTGAAAAGTGAGCGTTAACTCCTTGACAAAAGTAATTCATTGAATTCCCTGAAAAGCTGCTAACAATGAGTCTACAACAGTTGCATGTGGCAGTTAACAAACGCATGACGGACACCAGAAGTCACCGTTTCACATTGCTTTATCATTTATATATCTCTTAAATATTTTGTAATACAATGCGTCACTTTTAGCGCTTTATCGGGGACCTTTTGACGATTTTAGAGTGAGAAAAAAATTACAATGACATTTTTATAATTTTTTCTAATTATTAAGGTATATTTTCTAACAATATACGGTACACTTTGCAACACTATATTTTGGTCAGGTGAAAATTCAATTTATTCTCAATTCTTTTTTATGAACCAAACTGGCAGTTATTGTTTTATGAAGAAGAAAATCCTACCATTCTCTAAATATCATAGTTGAGTAAATACCCAAAATGGTCCATCGACTATAGCATAATTTACAAATAAGTCATCGACTATTAAGTTTAGCATATTAAGTTCTCAATTATTCAATTCGTACTCAATAAGATCCTCCCTGAAGGATAATTTATGAATTATTGAGTAAAAAAGAATAGTTGAGAACTTAATTGATAAAATTAATAATCGAAAATTAATTTGTGAATTTGGCTAAAATCTTGTTTATTGAACTCAAAGTGCATTTCTCAAACTAAGGAAAAATGAGATTTGACATAAATATATTAGGTTGGTCACTCTACTCTATGCAAATGAAAGAGGGAAGGCATTAACACCCTAGTGCACGTAACCTGCACTTGTCTCGCACTAGAAACTGGAAACAAAGCAAACCAAATGAAACCAGAAACAACAATTATTCCTCATCAGAGTTGTTGTACTTGAGAAGGTGACAACATTTACAAAATTTTTGACTGAAAATTAACCTAACTAAATGACTTTTGTGTGCCCTTCCTTGATCACACCAAAGTCCAAAATAACCCCAACCAAACTATATGCACCAATTGCCTATATATGCATATAATCCTTACTGTTCTTGACGGGCACGATCAACTCCAGCGTTCCCGGTTTCAACATCAACCGGGTGCTGATCAGTTTGCGGGGTTGGATTGGACTGTGAAGACTGACTTGGAAGCTCTCCTCCTTGAGAAGATGGTTGCTGATTCCCCCACCTCCACTTCATAAGCTCGAAAAGAATGGAAGTCGCACACATTACACCACCAAAACCGGCAAAGGTTGCCAGAAGAACTGCCAGAACTGCTTGGATGTGGAGCTGCAAATCAAAGGCAAAGAGGGGTAATGGTTGCATTAGACAAATCCTTAACCATAGCTTTCATATTTTTCGGTCAGGTGATTCCTGAGCAGACCCTAACTGTAGGAAGCACCTTTAAGCTTTCAGTCCAGTCAGGTTTAGGTCAAAATTGCAAAGCAAATGACCGAAACATCTTAGTATATATCTTACCAATGAGAAGAAAATGTGTGCGAAAAGAACCACCAAAGTGAACTGAGTTGTAGCATACACCCAAGCAAATTGTCTCCTCACTGAAAGCATAAAAGCGGTCCATATTTCACAAAATTTGGATACAAAAAGTGTGAGAAACCGATGCAAAGAATGATGGCTAAATGTAGGAAGAACGAGTTTGAATACCCATAGTAGTCGATGTCATGGATGCAAGGAGACCCAAGATGCATGAAAACGGAAGAGATATCGCAATGGCACCAGATCCCATTCTCCCGACCTGCATACAGATTTTGAAGAATTATATATAAGCGCCCCAAACCGACTTTAAAGACACCACTTCAAAGTTATATTTGGCATACCAAAAGTTGTTCTAGGAAGCAAAAGTAGGCAAGCATGCTGACAATAACAAGAACAGGAACATCCTGCCAAATCCTGAAACGTTTCGAATAAGTTTAATTTCGTGTCAATTATAACGGAGAATATCCATTGTAATGATGAAGGTTTTGATTCACTTGCCTGTATTGGATAGCAGCAGACTGGGGAATTCCAAGTGATCGGGTTTGAACCCGTAAAAGTGTGACAGGCAAATTCCGAACCTCTTGCCTGCAGATATCGCAGATCTTGTTCCCTTTTATGCTAAACCATTTCACGGCACACTCGGTGTGAGCCAGGGCGAGTTCACCTTTGCAACTGCATTCCATCTTAAGCGTGTCCACACCCTCCCCGAGTTCAACCAGACATATCCTGCAGACCGCATCTTCTTGGGTGATACCTTCGCCCAACTCATTCGTTCCATCTGAACAAAGAGACTAATGGATTAGAAACATCAAAATACAACGTATATCTGCGTGGGAAACTAGAAACCGAGATAGATACTGATTACCAGAATCGATTACCTGCAGTGTCAGCTGGAGCTGCGGCTGATGTTGCTACAGATTGGACCGCAACACAAGGAGTAGAGGGAATGACGCGATATAGGCTCTCTACACAGCCAACCTGTCTCGAGCTTCCATCTTTGTTTAAATCCGGAACTGAATTCGATCTGTGAATTGGGTACTCACTCCCGATTTTCTATTAAACAATAAACAGTAAGGGAGTTGAGTGACTCGAGATACTAATTAGTACACAATTAGGCCTCGGGCCAGAGTTATAGATGAGGTAAAAGGTGTGAATAGTATACATACCGCTAAGTTAAGTCCTCCATGTGCTGATTCGGGATTTGAGTGTGCAATTGGAGATACTGGCAACGACGATGTTCTATTCATTCTTGGATTGAAAATCCTCGTTACTGAGAGCTGCCTCAGTATCGAAGGCTTTTCCTGCCTCCCCGGGGAACATCCCAGAGCTAGCATTGCAGCCCGTTCAATGTCAGTTGTTGTATTCCGGAACTTGAAGTTTAATTTAGGAATGAAGCTTTTCACAGATGACGGTTTACCCCTAGACGACGAATCTGGAGATCCATCGAGTTTACCATGACAAGGGCTCGGTAAAGGAGAAAAGTTTACCCTTTTTGGAGTTGGCGATAGGGGTACGTTTATCCTCAAACAATCATCCGATGAATCTTCTGTCACTCGTTTCGGTATCTCTAAATCCAAGTTTTGCCTTGTTTGATGCACATTCAGAGATGACTCCTCCACAATTTCACTCAATTCATGAATCTGCATAGACATTCAAGCACATAATCAATTCAGTAGTAATCAGCTTCTTTCTATGAATTCAATACAAAGAATCATAATAAATACACCAGGGCAATATATAAACATCATAGGAGCAAAACACCATGAAATTCTTTGTCAATAAAGACCTATCTGAAACCATAATTTTTTTTTTTCTTGAAATGAAAAGCAAATTGACACAAATTTATCAAGAACAGTTTTAAAGCTGGTAACTTTACTGGATATTTTCCCAACCCAGATCATAAAAAGTCTTGAAAATGATACCCAGAGAACAGAAAACCAAAAAGGGAGAAAATTGGCACCTGCCCACCTAAAAGCTATTGACCAGAAAACAACAATTCACCAGCAAAAATATGAATTAAAACAAGAAAACTAAAAAAAGCTTAAAAAAAAATATAGCTAGATTCATGTGACAGAGAAAGAGAAACCAAAATTCACTTAGAAAAAGATAATTAAGCAAGAACAGAGACCAAACAAAAGGAAACATATACAAGAATGGTGCTCATATCATATATAACTCTGTACACATGTAAAGAGCCCAAAAGAAATACCTTCTGAGGAGGAAGAGGCGGCGGGTTATTGTTATTAAGGCGATGGGACGAGTCTTCTTCACCATTCTCCTTCGCCAAAGATTTCTCAATTGCAGCATCCATATTTTATTTACAGAACAAAAAGAATGATAATCAAGAAGCTTCAATAATGGTGGCTTAGATAGGGAGTTCGGCTTATATGTCCATAGCTCTGGAGAGAGAGAGAGAGAGAGAGAGAGAGAAGGTGGTTTTTATGAACTTGGGCAGCTGCCTACAAGTACAACTAACGCACACTGCAGGTACAGCAAGTAAAATAGTCCCATGTTTTCATTTGTTGTCGGTTTCGATGTCTTTCGTCTTTCTCGCTCTCTCTTTCTTTCTAGCTTATCTCAGAAAAGGCGCTAAACTCCTGGTAAGAAACCTATTTTTAGCTTTATCCATTTTTGTGAATACCGTGGATGTTTGGCAATGCTAGAGTAATAAGTCAAATTCTTGCAGATATGATTAATTTTCTTGCCAAGTGAGTAAAATAAGTGTTTGATAAACGACAAATTATATACCCGATATTAGTCTCAATCTGTTACAATAAAAAATGCTGGGAATAATATTGTTATAAAATAGTTTAATCACACAATTAACTTAAAATAAGTTCATAATTATAAGGGCAGAATTTTGTAGAACAGTTAGGATATATCTTACAATTTATCTTCTCACTAATCTTATGAGTAAAAAGCTATAAAGAGTGTTAAATTTGATGTTGAAACTTATATAAAATATAATGGATTGTATTTTTGTAGTTAAAATAATTAATTTATTTATTAATTGATAAAGTTACACACTTACATCTATTATCACCGTTAATATATGGTAATATATATATATAAACAACTAATAATAAATAGTTAAATTTACCAAAGCAACCAAGATGTAGATGATGGTGGATACTTTAGGATAATGTGCAGAATTGAATAATATATTTTATTTTAATTAAAAGTTTAAATTGATATTGAATTGCACATTTATTACTTATATTTAGAGCATATTCATTACTTGTTTTTTTTTCATAGTTTTTGAGAATGACTTTGTTCAGATGGAAAAGAGAATGGGAAGAAAGAGAAAGAATGAGATCTTCAAACTTGAGTTTTTATCAGAAATGTGAGATCCACTGAAATTAAACATCAATCTACTTGTTTTGCGTGTTGCAAAACGACGTGCACTCTACGTGCCCGCTGAGTGCGTGCACTCCACGTGCCTGCTAGGCACGTAAACAACATGTTTTTTTTTCTTTTAAATCCTTTTCATATTGTGTTTTGTTTTTTTTTCTCCATTTTCTATTTCTTCAATTTTCTCTTTCTTAATCACACTTACAAAAACTCATCAAAAACCACACTATTGAGGTGTCCTTATGCTCATTATTTATTTAATGAGTCAAGCTACACGTGGACATATAATCTCTTTTTTTTTTTTTTTTATTGAGTGACGTAGAGATTTAAACTATAACCTTTGGTATAAGATTTGTCGCTCTATCAAATTGAAGAATGTACTCTCTATCTCAACTAAAAGCATATAAGTCGATAGTTGAACACCTTTTGTATAAGATTAGCTATGATATCAAGTTGAAGAATGTACTTTATCTCAACTTCAAATTGAAGAACGTACTCTATCTCAACTAGTTATGTTGGACCGCACATTACCGAGAGTGTTAACTCTTGACAAAAGTAGTTTGCCGAATTCCCTGAAAAGCGAGCGTTAACTCCTTGACAAAAGTAAATTCACTGAATCCCCTAAAAAGCTGCTAACCATGAGACAATTATATTTATATCTCAGAAATATTTTTTTCTGTAACGGATTGCTCTTAGCGCTTTACCAGAGACGTTTTAGCCTCTTTTTTTTTTTTTTTTTTTAGTGTAACGGATTACTTTTTTGCGCAATATCGGGACCTTTTGACCATTTTTTTAGTGTAACGGATAACTTTAAGATCCCTGATATAGCGCTAAAAGAATCCGTTACGCTTAAAAAAATGACAAATTGGCATGGCAACCACCAAAAGTCATTGTTTCATATTACTTTGACAATTATATATTTATATCTTTGAAATATTTTTTGTGTAACGGATCGCTCTTAGCTCTTTACCAGAGACCTTTTTGGTCATTTTTTTAGTGTAACGGATTACTTTTTGCGCTATATCGAGACTTTTGACCATTTTTTTTGGTGTGTGCGATACTTTAAGCACTTTATCAAGGACCTTTTGACCATTTTTTAGCGTAACGGATAATCTTTTAGTTGCTTACCAGAAGAACTTTTGGCATTTTTTTTTTTTTAGTGTGAACGGATTAATAGTCTTCAGTTCCACTAAGAATAATTGTTAAGACCAAAGTAAGAACGACATTGATGGCATAGTGGATATGTACATGTTTAGGGGGGTATTGGGATAAATAAGGGTGGAATGGACTTTTAGAGTTTAAAGTTTTACAAAAAATAGCATTTGACAGGTTGAGTAAAGTAAGTTAAATTTTGGGAAAAAAAAAAAACCATTGCAGTGAATGTTATGTGAAGCTTATCTATATAGTAAAAAATGAGTTATAATACTGAAAAATTGATTTCAAAAAACTAGTTAAGCACAATAATGAAAGACAACATAAGTAAATTCTAAAGTAAATGTGCAATAAAGTAAATATGAGTTAATTCCATTTTTGTCATAGATTTATAAGTGGTAGTTCACTTTTAGTCATTTTTTTAACTTTTTGTCTAGTATTATTGGGCAATTTATATCCTACACCACGGCGCGCGTTGCAACTGTGCGCCGAGATGCAAAACGACGTCGTTTTAATTTTTTTTTTTTTTGAATTTCGCCCCAGTGAATGGTAGTTATTTTTTCTTTAAAAAAATCCTTGTTCAATAAATGTAGCATATGTTATACTAGAATACACATAATTGTATACATGAATGTCATAATTATATTAACAAAATTTACATACTCTTTTTAAAAGATAATACACTAATCTAACATAATACATAATAAACATAACTTTTAAATAATACACACAAATTTTTTTTATTCGGATGTACATAATTGTATAAAAAATGTACATAACTGTATGAACAAATATACATAATTGTATGAACAAATATACATAATTGTGTGAAAAAATACACATAATCCCAGCAACTTCCTACCGCGCCACCACAAAACGACCTCAAAACGACGTCGTTTTGGGAGGCGCGCGGCGTACAATGCTATGTGAACCGTGGTGTAGGGTATAACGATTCGTATTATTGTGTCATGACCATTTTTGGTCCTCTAATCAACAAAACAATTTAAATTTCATTAAATGCAAGGGAATTTCGGTCTTCTTTTACGGATTTTTTCAAAAAATAATATATAAAATATAGCGGGTCGACATACTTTGTATAAAAAAGATAAAATGTCCTTGTATTTAACTGCTTTTCAATGATTTTGTTGACGGATGACCAAAAATGGTGATGTCACGATAATAATAGGACCAAATGAGGATGTTCTGATAAAAAGGACTAAAAGTGGATTATCACATATAAATCTAGGACCAAAAAATGGAATCAATTCAAGTAAATATACACAGAAATTTATAGCAGTTCGAGACTGATGTAATTCCTCTACTTCATTCTTCTCCTATCCTCCATTAGGTAATTTAATGGTAATCTTATTCACCCAATAAATTACAAGTAAAAGGTAAACAAGTGCTTTGATCACCAAAGTAACATTATTTGCTCATATTTCACAAGGTTTTTCAAAACTTGCTACTAGCTTCTTTCTACACCAATGTAAAGATCTACAATAAACATCAACTCAAGGTTGAATATCCTCCAACTAATTGAGACAAAAAAAATAAAAAATCATGATTTTTCTTTTTAAGTTATATATTATACTTTCTTGAATATATGGATGTTGGCATTTGAGGATCATTTGAAAGTATGCTTGAATATTCTCTTATTTATCTCATGCTTTCTCTTTTCAGCATTCTACATGTTTATACCTTGATTTTCATTTAATTCATTGGTGGGATAACAAAATTCGAATCATCAACTTTTCAAAAAATTTTTGCAGGATTTGTATAGTATCACTAATTTTGAAAATTGATTTGTACTAATTATACAAGAATTTTTTTTAGGTTTTCATTTCTAATCCTATTTTTACACTTGCATCATCAAATATATATTATACACTTATTTCTAACAATTTTTCCTTTTTGATGATGTCAAAACCTATAGCTAGTTGGTGTTTGTGAAAATTTATAACTTAAAAAAATTATTCAACCTTTTATTGCGTGATTAACAACCACTTTTGAATTTTTATAGTCACATGCACCTAAATAATTTTTAACACAAAATTGTACACAGAAAATAAGAGACAGAAATTTAAAATTTTTCCTTCAATACTTAGCCCACTGAGAATGGCCCTTCTCTTGCACCTTAATCTCTCTTTCAGCATTCGAATTTTCTCCTCCAATGTTGAAGGTCATGACAGATTACACATAGAACTCTAAAACGGTAGGATCATTTTCTAACGAATTTGACAATGTTAACATTCACTGGTTCCAATTAAACAAGTGTGCGTCGACCTAAAGCTTTAGGTACGTGATTTCATTTTTTACGGTGCATTATTTTTCTTGAAGTGTTTTATTTTCTTTTTTTAAGGTGCGTTATTTTACTTCTTGTACGCCATTGTGCGTTATTTTTTTAGGTGCGATATTTACTTCTTGTGTGCCTATTTTTACAGTTGTGAGACTAAATACGCCTTTCTCTTAAGCTCGCTTATATAAAACACTAGTATTTTGTAGCGTGATGCGCAAAAAATAGGTGCCCAATTATAATACATTATATTAAAAAATTTATTTAGATTTTTTAGATATTTAATTATCTAATATAATATATAATAATAATATAAATATAATAATATAATATAAAATAATAGTAAATCATATTATAATTTGATATTATATTTATGTATAAAACTATAATTCAATTTTAATATAATGTGTATATATTATTATTAATAGAAGAGATAGGAAAATTATGGTGGATGCATGCATGGTAACAATAGTGAAAAAAACGGAAGTTATAACGGTAGGTATGTTTGTCCAAAATATCCTTAATGTACAACCTTTATAATCATAGCGTGGGTTCTTTGTCTCCGGATATGATTTTTACATCAGCACTGATGATTATGGAAAGCATTCTGGAAGCATGAAACCTGGGTTCTAAAGGGTGAGAATTTATCAAGTTGTTAGTCTCAGGGTTTCCTCTTTTCTCCTCAAATATTTATGTGGACTGGGTTTGATTGCCATTAGAGTTTATTGTCTACAATGTTTACCTGCCAACTGAATCCCAAAGCTCTCCCAGAGAATAGCCGGGCAACCGTCGCAGTTGGTGAAGACATTTGTGCTCTTTTCAGAATGAGCACAAGGTGTTTGATAGAAGTCCTAGACCAACTCTTAAGTCTATACACCATTCCATGGTTAATTTATTCACCAGAGCCAATTTGAAGCTCTTAACGTTTTCAAGAAACAGTTTCAAATGGGTGTCTCAGAGATTGATGAGGTTGCCATAGCGTTAGCTCTCAAGGCATGCAAAGGTGACTTGACATTTGGGTCTCAATTACATAGTCTTACTATAAAAGAAGTGGATTCTTTTCTTATATTACCGTCCCGAATTCATTGATGAATATGTATTGCAAATCTGGACAAGTTCAGTTCATAGCCATGCTTATTTTTGAGACATGGAGAATCCCTGATACTGTTTCATATAATACAGGTTGCTTTATCACTTCTGGTGTAAGAATGTAAATTTTAGGATTTCAATGTGTTATTCTCTATAAATTGCACATTATAAATATCTTTCAATCATAATTCGCATTTTGCTTTAATTGCCAGCATTATCATCTTTAAATGGAAAATAGGTTATCCCACTTTTTAATTTGGGGAATTAGCTTTTGTTCATCAAATTGAACCACAGGTGCTGTGTGTAAGCAATGATCAAATGATAACAGGTTACAGTTCATTAATGATCAAGGTTTTGGTGAAAAAATATGGGTCAATTTTATAAATTACTGTAAACTTTTAATTTGCAATATGTATGAAACTAACGTAGTCTTTTTTCTCATATTTTTCAAAAACCCTAAACTATTGATATACCTTGAATGGAATGGATTAAATATCCGTCAATCATTTTTTGTACTTGGAGCCATGTCTCATATGAACGCTACCAAATAGAGACAAGTTATTGAATTATGTTTCCTACTTGCTCTATGATAGGAACAACTGTCTTTCAATTGCGTTCCCCACAGACAGACACCATTAAAATAGAGTAATTGATCTGGCATGTATGACAAATCAAATCAAGTATGTATGACAAACAGGAAAAATCTAATAAACTGTAAAGAGTGTGTTGTACAACATATGTGGAAAACGAGGATCTTGGTATTACGGTATGGGTAGAGGAGAGAATTTTTTTGTTATTGAGTGTTGTAAAGAGAAGAGAAAAGGGACCCTTGAGTGTTGTAGAGAAGAGAGAGAAAGAAAAGAAGTATGCCCTTATATTCAAAGGTTTGGGCCCTATAATAGAAAATAACACATTTTATTCAAAGGAATCTCGCCCCTAGACCCGATATCGAGCAAATGTCACCGAACGTAAATAGCGAGTTACTCATGAAAATAATCCCATTAGGATTAGTGGTTATTATGAACTAGTTATGATAGTATAGCTGATTTTGTAGAAAAGTGTTTGGTAAAATTAGTTGTTAGCCGATAAGTTGATATACAAATGCAAAAATGACTTTGGGCCTTGTTCGGTAATGTTTGTTAGTTATGTTGTTAGTTGTAAGTTGATTTTAGTTAAATTAGAAGGATATAATAGTTGATTACCAATTAGCGGGACTGGTAGGAAGAGTTTGGAAATTAGCTGTTTTTGGTATAATTTATTTTTTTCTCCAAAAGTTAATTGAAAAAAGCTGTTTTGAGCATCTTTTATTGATTTTAACATTTTGGAATTGAATATTATTTTAACCAAAGTGAAACATTAAGTGGTCAAATAAGTCAATTTGGTTGATAGCATATATATACCAAACAGAGCTATATATATGAAGCAGATCGAGTGCTTATTTTCCAGTAACTTTTTGAATTATTACGCATTTTTTACAGATTGCGATTATCAACAGCTCTAGTGTATAAAAATATCCGCTGGAGAGTAATACAGACTGCTGAGTCTATTTAGTATGAGTGTGATAATGTATTGAATAACCATGTCATACAGAGACACTGATATAAGTCCCAGATAAATTAAAACATTAATGATTCGATTATCTTATCTCGCCTATTAAACAAAGCGAAATCACTCGTTATATGATAGGGAGCGGTCGGGGTAATTATACTACTTGTGATCACACAATTTTTGAATAATAATGCCAGGAAGGTGGGGCCATAAAAATAGATGATTCATAGCCCTCATATGTAGCCCAGTAGCCGATCTTACCCATCGCACATTGGAATACGTCCAATGTAATGCTGGGGGAAGCATTACTTGTCGCTACAGTAATAGCTTAGGCAATGACCGGATAGTCTCATGTACCAGAGCAACTGTGGTTAGTGCGATATAAGAATTCTCATGATACGCAGCTAGCCTCAACGAACAGCGTGGTACCGAGAAGGTGCGTCCTTCTTATTGGTGGTGATATATAATTTATACCTTGGCCTCGCGATATCGATGCTAGACCCCATAGTAATTTATCCGACATTACAGGCTAAACAGATGCTAAGCCAAGAAAAATATCTTGGCGATTAATGCAATGCCTCTACGCAGTTACAGATCTTATAAATCTACGGACTCCCGTCGAGACAGTCGTCTACTCTTTCGAGTGATCTAGACTCTCTATCCAATTCGGATTATGGTGAGTGAGAGCTATCATAACAACTATACATGCTTTTCACCAGATATTAATTATTCCTAATTGTTTTCTAACTAGTGGGTCTACATGTGTGAAGATGATCATTTATCTGAGTTTAGGGCGAATCATCGCCCAGAATGATTGGTTTAAGAATAAGACCTGTAAGGTTGCGACACATAAGCTTGATAGTACCGTTTAACCTACAAGGAGAAATTGAAATTGAGGTTGGTTTGATTCGTCACCATGGGCTCTACAGCCTTGCATGTCGCGTTGAAGGGAAAGTGATGGGATTGAGGATGCTGCGGCCTTATTGCCATATGGCTCCAAGCGCGGCAGGGTATCTATCGGCGGCGAGCGACTCGCCATATTCCATAGAGTATAACATAGCCAGAGATGGCATATATCCTCCAGTTAGCGAAATATGGACCCAACGCCAAGAGAGCTAAGCGAGTTAGCCAGGCGATGCCGAGTTCGAATACACCTTCGATATTGAGGCGAGTCTTCATTCCCTTCCAAAGAAATAGTATTCTTCTCCTACATTTTAATTGACTTGGTGATCCCGAGGCGTCGAAAACATCCAGGTTATCTTTGAGAAAAGACCAAAAAGTATACTACATCGTATTCGATCTTAACACCGTATTGTCGACCAATTTGATTACGAGTGTCCAATTTATAACTGATTAAAATCGTTTAATAGGGTATTTATTAATGAATTAAATGTCCAACAATTTCAATATTCAAACTTTATAATGCATCTAAAAAAAGTGCTAGAAAAAGTTCCGCGTAATGTGAGCGCGGAATAATATGAAAAAGCAAGTGCCTCTAGTAGCCAGGGGCGAGGGTCCTTCTTCCTTGTCAGTTTCATTTCGAAAAGTTCTTTATTGCTCTCCCCTGGCGACAAATGCATAAAATCTATCCTTTGGAAGAATCACCCCAAACTAGTGTGCGTCCTACTGTAAACATTGTTCAACTAACCGTGCTCCTTTTGCTCGCACATCTCTGTCTCTATCGCTCGGGTGGGTACGCGCTGCACGTATGTAAGACTTGGGGTCCACCGTGTAAGGAAGACTAAAGATAAAATGTACTCGGTGTGATCAATCTTTCTCTCTTTGCGTGCGGAGCCCAATCAAGACTTGGAAGAAGAATGCCAATAATTCAAACGAGTGCATCTAACTAGCCTGACCATCGAAAAACGTGATACGGATAGTACAATTTCTTCTGTCGTAAAGAGAGCATATAGACTGGCCCAAGTCACGCTAGCTAGCGCGCTGTATTATAATCTTCTTTAGCGCACAAGTCGAATGTAGTCCTATGTTGTTACATTCTCTTTTTCTTGGCGCGTGCCATCAGACACAATAAGTCTGGATTTTGCCTAACCAGAATCAACAGGATCCATATTTGTACCTTCCAATCCACGTGACCTCTCTTGCCTCCGCGCCACATCTTAATAATCACATAGCCTGGATACATTTGATGGAATATTTCAAATCATTGGTCATGGAGTCTAGCTGTGACCTTGTGGTGGCTAGCATGGGTCAAGCTAGTTTCTTGGCGTAGTGTGAAGCAACAGACATGTGTGTCCTAGAACAAAATATCAGCCTTGGAGGTAATGGACATGTTGGGTTCGCTTTCACATGCGCAGTGAGAATGCATTATGCAGATATACGTTTCTAGGTTGCTTATTGTTACTACGTTGAGAGCGGGTAACCTAGGTAAACTGATACCACAAATATAAGTTATATTTTTTTCACGTGTCACTTCCTTGCACCTAAAGTGTGGTCAAAAACAATACCAGTCACTTATCCAATAAATATACTCATGCTCAATATGATTCTGCTTCTCGAAAATTTTAGTGGAAGTTAAGGTCACACTATAGTCCCTAAACTCCAAGTAATAATACTATTAGTGCGAGTTGCGACAGAATGATGTTGTCAATCAGTCCAATTAGAATCAAGATGATCAAATCATTCAGTCTAAGCACGTCAAAACTCGAAGGGAACTTATGTTTGGTAAATTACTCAGATCATATAAATAGAGATATGTTATAAATACTCATTAAAAGTCATATAATCAAAGCATTAAGTTCCTAATTGATGTTCTACAGATAATTTCTTAGAGCTAACCAGATGTTTTTTGGTGGATTTTATGGAAAAACATCCTCCGAAATGCAAGATCCGAGGCATAGCGGCTAGCAACCCGATCCTCATACAAATCTTCGTAAGTAACGGAGGGTGGTGGGCATTCAGGCTAGGCTTGTGAAAATACTCTGGTGAGATGGAAAGGGGAGAAGAAAAGCATGAGAGAGAAGAATTGAAGTTTTTTTTGCAGAATTTGTGGGGACTCGCTGAAAAAGTGGTCCAGCCGCACCGCCTGGCTGTTCCACAAGCGCGCCTGGCGGGGCGCGTTCAGCGTCTGAACATTTCTTTTCTTATTATTATTATTTTTAAGATTGATTGTTTTTTTTACTTCTCTTAC
>VALG01013678.1:0-31190 GCA_009835305.1 Ipomoea purpurea
CTCCAATTTACGTACTCCGTGGGTTTTGGCTTATATCATCTTTTAGTCTATAATTGGTGTTAATATATAAGGGACAATTCAATAATCTCAATAGTTGGGTCTTTCTTTACTCCTCAGCCCTGCGAAGTGCGAAATCTCTCCGTTTCTTTTCGAATTACTCCTAGCCTATAATCAAGTTTATATTCGAGGTTCTGAGGTAATGTTCATAAAAGAAAAAGGGATTTTACCACGAAATCTCGTTCTTCTACATGCGAGAGTATGTACGGTAATGGAGATAATACCAACTAAGGCACGCTATATCATCAATGATATCAATCAACATCAATGAACATCATAATCATTTCACAGATACAAAACTATAACGGGTATCCCGTTAACTCAAGGTGTCTAGGACTACGAATATATAACCTCAGACAGACAACATTCAAATATAAGTTATCAAGAAGACCTTACCACATACCAAGACAGATTATCAAAGATTCCCCATGGAATCATCATGTCAAACATTATCAAGTAGAATGTATTATAACAGGTTCAATAATCTATATTTAATACACGACCACGATTGTTAACGGCGCATTATAACGGGCGATCAATAAACGCTTGGGGGATAGCTCCTAATGGTGAGAATCATGAATACTATTACAAGACAAGTGTTCGAACAGCGCGGTATTATGTTGATGGACATGGGTACCATCCTTACGCTTAACTTACTGTTGCTTATATAGAAACTCGCTATCGGTCTTCTTCTTAAGCTTCTTGATTATCTTGAATTATCTTTCCTTATTTGAGAATTTACAATGAGAAGTACTTACAATTTGTGAGATGGGAGATAAGAGTTCGTAATGTAGTGGAATGGAATTCTAGGTGCCATTTATACTATAAGTTAACCCTATTATTAAAAATTAAAATTTAACCTAAGACGTCCTTTATTAGGGTCTGAATAATATGGGTTTACTATAATTTCATTATAGGAACATAATTGATATCCCATAAGATTTCCTCAATCATGTTGAGAAAAAAAAGATAAAATACCACTAATTTAAACAAAAAAGCGAAATCATAATCGTAAATCATAAGGAATGTATAAATACAGTACAAAGAGTCTACGTTTAGATTTTTAAGAGTACCTAAAACGAACTATACTCAAATCAACCACAATTTCAATTGGATGAACATCCAATTGTAGGGGGAGGTAAAAGAGAGAGATGCGATATTAGGTAACCTAAAATAAGTAGATGTAGATCACATCTTTTCACATCCTTTATGATATGTTGATTCACGTGTTCGCTCATTAATAAGGGTCCAACGAGGAATAAGTCATTCGACTCTTGTCTATTAGAAAGTAATTATCATATCATAATTATTGACACGAACCACTAAGGTTAGGAGTCTCTTTAATAGAAAAATTGACAATGATTCTTATCGGGGTTAAATATAGAAACTTAAGAAGGCACATTAGAATTGCGGCACTATCCCAAAAGAACGAGGTCCATCAGTAAGTGCTTCATAAGAAGGAAACTCAGAGAGGTATATTAAGAAAGCTTAAGAAGAATCAATTCATATAAGCCAAGGAATTAATTAATGTCTTAAAGATAACCATAGTCCAACAAAAGCTTTATATTATATAAGTTATGATTTACCCCTTCTGTCTCTTCTTATGGTGCCATCACCCAAGTTAATTATATAGAAGGGAAGTTGTAGACGTGATTATGATGATTATTATTATTGATGTATGAATAATCGGAGGTATTCCCTTAATGGGGAATTATATTCGAGGATTTAAACTCTTGATATCTGTTAAGGGACGGTGGAAACATTATCGGGAGGTATTCTTAACGGGTAACCCGTTAAGTGAACCGGGGAACATATGATGTTCTTGATGGTTAATTGGTATTCTTGATGATGTATATGTTGTTCTAGATGATAATAGTGATAGATTGCTTGTGCTTAAGAGATTAGACTAACACTTGATAACGCACTTTGATTAGTTGTTTGTTTCTAGTCAGACTGCCAGATTTATGAAGATCGGTGTTCGTGTTAACGAGTCGTTGTCCATAATTGTCAGTCTATCTAGGAGTTAAGGGGATATCCAATAATTAAAATTACCGAATTGTGCCTGCTGTTTAACATGCAAAATGAACAAAATAAACCAACGAATGACTAATTCTGGAACAAAAATTCCACAAGTCTCGGACTACATCATAGTCATCGAAGTCGTTTAGACGAAATTGAGAAAAATTATTCACTACCGTGGATGATATTTTGATATATAACTCATTATTATTTGTTTCGATTTAAAAAATAAAATAATATTAAAAAAAAAAAAAAGGTTGCCAATTGTTAGTGATGAATCGTGAATGTAGGGAGGCGCACTATAGAAGAGAGCGTGGCAGCTTTCTTTCCAAGACAGCGAAGCAAAACCCAAAACCCTCTCTGTCTCCGTAATGCTTCCATATAAATCTCATTTATAATGTATGCCCATTCAAAACATTGAAACCAGTTTTCGGTAGTACTATCTAATACAAGTTAGGGGGAAGAATCTAATACAAGTTCTCCAAGATTTTGCATTGGAAAACTGCAAATTTCTGGGAGGAGAAGAACAAGTTCTTACTATACTTTAAATAATCCCTTGAAGTTGAGCAGATTTCTCCCCCGAAATTGCCATTTCATTCAATTTTTCCATCCAAGATTTCATTTTTTTAAATTTATTTCTGCTAAACCCAATGCACATAGGAAACATATACGGAGTAGAAGTGTTTGAATAATGGACTGTAACCGTGAGGGTCCGAAGCAGAGGGATATCAGAAAGCTTGTTTTGCTTTGCCGCCGCTTTCTTCTTCTCCTCCTATATATAAGCAACCCAAGCTCGTCTCTTTTACGCTCACATTTTTTCTTTAGCTCTCGCTTTCGTTCGGAAATTCTTGAGATTCCTCGGAAAAATGAAGTACAGGAAGCTGTGTTTGCCGGCGGTGGCGATGAAGCACTTGCTGGCGGTCTCGGTGGCGCTGAATGTGGCGTTGGTACTTAAGCTGATGCATGGCGGAGGTGAGGGGGTTGGGTGGCTAAAGGTGGAGGAGACGCTGGCCGGAACTCCAAAAAGGGCACTTCAGGAGATGAGTTCAGCTGCTTCTTCTGGTGGCGCAAATGGTGTGCAGAATAACTTTGAAAGTGGTTTGCAAGAACTCTACATCAATCTTGACCAGTAAGTCTTTCTCTTTTTTTTTGAGACTTAAGATTGGTCTTTGACTCCAATGCATTTGCTTAGTACCCTTCTCTGGTTCTTGTTTTTCCCAAAAATTTTATCCATTTTTTGGTCAAAAGAGTGAAAGGTAAAGAGGTCAAAAGAACAATTTTTTTTTTTTTGTATCCTCCATTGTTCCTGAAGGAGATGTACTTATCTTCTCTGCATGTTGGAAAACTCAGCTTTTCTGAAAAATAAAATCTTTCCATAACTGCCTTTAGCTGAATCAATCATGGAATGACTGTAAATACTTGATTTTGCTTCTTATACCACAGTTGATCTGCTCCATTTCTGCCATTAGTATCTGAAAATTTCTCCTACTGTGCCTTCTCTGTATGTCATTTTATTTTTGCATTTTTAGCAAATTATCTACTTTTTCCAAGATAAATTCCTTCTAAGCTTAGGGTAAGATTTGCATTTGGCTGTAAAATGGAGCTTCCCTGTTGCTGGGAGAGGGCAGGGAAACAACTTTGCTGACAAAGTGTTTCTGGATTTTAGTAACAAGTTCTTAGTTTGGAATTTAACAGTATTCTTTTAAGAGTAATTGACCAAATGTTTACTGCCTCCTTTTTTTTTTTGGGTATGGGTTAGTGGGTTGAGAGAGTGGGGGTTACAAGATTATGACTGATATGGGTGGGGCAGACATTTTTGTGGGGTTTAGGAGTGGTGGGGGACTGGGGGTGTGGAAGGAAGAGAGTGATTTCTTTCAGTGATTTTTCTTCTTCTTCTTCTTCTTCCCCTGTATATTTTATTCTTGAAGGTCTTATGTTTTTAGTGGGGTGGTGGGGGGAGGGGGCTGGTTAGTGATACTTTGGAAATCAGGAGTAAACAAATATACTATTATAATAGTAGTATTGGAAAATGAATTCAATTTCTTCAGTCCATGTCTTAAGGAATTTTTAAAAAAAATTCTTGTTGACTTTGTTAAATGCTAGGAGATTTAATACTCCATGTAGTCCTCGACTATAGGGGTTTTTCTTGATTCAGTCGTGTCCTAAATGACTTTTTGTGCTTAATTGAGTCTTCTGCCAGTATTAAGCACAAAAAGTCGTTTAGGACTAAATAGAGAAAAACCATGACTAAATCGGGTAGTAACTCAATGCTAGGATGATCAAAGCACAAAAGCTGTGAATTCCAATGAATCTCTCCATCTTTTGCTTCACTAATTCCCTCCCTCGAGCTACCACTTCCCAAGGCTAGGTTCTGTCGTTCCCCACCACCATGAATGGTGGTCCTTGATTCTCTCATTTACCAACATTATCATTCATTCTAGTGTTATGTACTTGTTGGAGGTCCTCAATCTACTCAAATAACCCTTTAAGTACTAGTATCTTTATTCTTTATTTGGAGGGTCATTTTTGATTTCGGTGTCACCATGTTAGCCTAAAGGCTAAAGTTACTTTTAGGCTACATATAATGGCATAAGGTTTCCTTTCTAGCTTTGTGCTTCCCTACGGGCCTCCGTTTGCCATCTGTCCCTTGGTTATTGGTAATACCTAAAAGGCTCAAATTCGGGCGTGTTTAGACGTTAATTACGCTTTAATATCACCTAATTTATTTGCTCGGTTCATATCTTTGCACTTACCAACTTTTTGGAGCTACTGTTAGGTACTTAGGTCGCATGTGTTTAGCTATTGAGGACAATATATTTTGGCCCTGATGTTAACCAAACACCTATCCAATCATTCGATCTTCTCATACACATCGGGACCCGTAATATGTCTTCCATACCTACCACCATGGCACCATATTCGGGTAACTGGACCACTTGTTCTCGTTCACAGATACTAATCTATGAGGCTTGGAATGGAGAGTCGATTTGCTAATGTCGTTAGATCTTCAATGAATTTTTATTCTCTCTGTATGTTATTCTAGGGGGCTGCTTGTCCATTTTTGCATAAATAAATAGTTGCCTCTCCATCATTGGACCATCTGAATTAAATACTGTCTGTGTCATCGAGGACAATTGATTCAATGTGATTTTCAGATTCATTTAAGAATCACATGTGGTGCTTAATTAATGATTTTTTTTTTTTTACGGTCTAGGTTGGTACTTATTTTTATTATTATTACTTTTAATCTACATGATACAGTGGTGATCCAACAATGTACGAGAGCTACTGGAAGCAGACGGGAGACAAGACCACGGTTGTGTTATCTGGTTGGCGATCGATTAGTTATTTTTCAGATACTAGAAATCTTTGCTGGTTTTTGGAGCCGGATTTTGCAAATGCAGTGACTAGATTGCACGATCTAGTTGGAAATGCTGCCACGGAGAACTATCATATCGTTGTTGGAACGGGATCTACTCAACTATATCAGGCTGTGTTATATGCCCTAAGCCCACCCAACACGCCAGAACCGATAAGCGTTGTATCTGCTACACCGTTTTATTCGGTGAGTAATATATTATGCAGCACTTGATGTCATAAATGAATTGAGTTAATACCCAAAATGGTACATCGACTATAATGGTTTTTCTCAATTTCATTCTAAACGACTTTGGTGACTTAATGTAGTCTCAGACTTTTGTGTTTTTGCTCAATTTAGTGGTTTGGTGTTAAATAGAGGGACAATTTAGTAATTTCAATATTGGCATCTCTTTACTCCAAGACATGCGAAGTGTGAAATCTCTATCTCTTTTACGAATTACTCCCAAACCTGCGAATATAAAATTTGATTTGCAGGTCTGGGAGTAATTTGTAAAAGAAAGAGGGATTCCGCACTTCGCAAGGCTGAGAGTAAAGAGAGGCCAATATTGAGATTACTGAATTGTCCCTTTATTTAACACTGACGGAATAACAAACAGAGGTCTAAATTGAGCAAAAACACAAGTCTGGGACTACATTAGGTCACCAAAGTCGTTTAGGACGAAATTGAGAAAAACCACAAGATTGGTGTTTACCTGACATAGAAATAGTGGTGAAGAATTGATTCTCTGACCACATAGATATATTTTTGTTAGATAAAACATATCACTGCTTACCGTGTTAGTGCATTTATTTGGTAGATAAGCAAAAAGATTATTACTTCTTAATTGAATGATGCAAACATCTCTTTCCAACGATGGGACAAGTGTAGAAACCTAGTGAGGGGTGTGCGTATTTTAGGAATGGGGCAATGGCTGGGTGACGGGATTGGTCTACCTTGCCCTACATGGTAGTTTAGTATATATTAATTTCAGCAGCAATGGGGCATTTTTTCTTGAATCTCTTATGTTATGAATCACACACTCGTAATCCCTTGCAGCAATACCCGTTGACAACTGATTGCTTGAAGTCTGGGCTCCATAAGTGGGAAGGCGATGCTAATAAATTCGACAAAAACAGGCCTTACATAGAGCTTGTGGTATCCCCCAATAATCCCGATGGATCAACAAGGCAAGCTGTTGTCAATGGGACCGGACTGTTAGTTCATGACCTGGCGTATTATTGGCCACAATACACTCCAATCTCTTATCGTGCAGACAATGAAATAATGCTTTTCACGGTCTCCAAATGCACGGGACATGCTGGGACTCGCCTTGGGTATGCTGCTCACCTCAATACTTGTGATCTTAAGTAATCAAAAAAGTTTGTTCCCTTACGTTTTGGATTTGCCCGGTTTGAAGTTTTCTATTTGGTAGTATCTTTTAGCTGGAGTTTTTCTACTGTTCTTGATTTTTGGATGACAGTAGGATTTTATTGATGGACTAGCGTTAAGTATGTTTTCCCATCTTGTAGATGGGCTCTTGTTAAAGACGAAGAAATTGCGAAAAAGATGACCAAATTCATTGAGATAGTCAGCATCGGTGTCTCAAAGGAATCGCAGCTGCGAGCTGCAAAGATTCTCGATGTCATATCCGATGGATACGAGAAGAAAGAGAGCCACGAGGAAAACGAGCCCTTCTTTGAATTCGGGTACAAGGAAATAGGAAGGCGGTGGAGGCAGCTGAGAGCAGCCGCCACGGGAAATGGCAAACTGTTCAGTTTACCAGATTTCCCTACTGGGAAGTGCAACTTCAGCGGTCACGAGTTTGAGACCCAACCAGGTAAATCACGGTTTACCAATTCCCATTACGCATCTCCCTGGACTATTGTGGTTCTCATCTCCTCGTCTTTATGGTTGTAGCTTTTGCGTGGATGGAATGCAAGGGCGAGACAGACGATTGCGAGGGCTTCCTTAGGGAGCACAAGATCTTGACCAGAGGCGGGAAGCATTTCGGGTCCAGCTCCAAGTATGTGAGGGTTAGCATGATAGGTCGGGAAGAACATTTCAATGAATTTATACGTAGATTGTCAGTAATCAACTCTCTGGATAGTCCTTTAACCAAAGATTAGTGTTTTTCCTGTAGCCAGATAGATGACATCTCTCCTCTAGGCTAAGTTAAGTAGTAAAGAGCAAATCAGTAAATCTTGCATATGTATGGAATACCTCACGTCGTCTGTTATCTATATAATCTTCTCCCAAAATGTTGAATCTCCGACCCCAAGGACCCTCTACACCCTGGCCTGACAGAGAATTTGGGAGGATACTGTTATCTATAATCTAATAGCATACATGGATGTATATGTATGTGGAAAAGTAATGCTTCATTGTGCACTTCAATTTTTATCCCATTACCTTAAACTCAGAACATCAATTCCTCTTGCCATGGTTTTGCTGGTATCTATACACATCAAACTTAATGGTAACACTATATTCATCTTGCAAAGTGCGTTTAACAGAAATAGCAACTTATCCCATTGAACAATTTAGCTGCTATACAGTACACACAGTTACTTATGTCAGGCTTTGTAGTTATTTGAACATTTTGATGTTTAGTTGTTGGACAATTAAGCCAGGCAGGTCCATTTAGGTTGCTTGTGAACAAACACAAGTTGCAAGAACATAGGTTTTATGGTCTCTAGGGGCATTTATGTCATTGCATTCCGGCAACATGATAGATGCCCACTGTCCAAACATGTGAATCTAAACTATTCACAGAAATCAGATTTAGACAAACAGTGAATTTAACTTTTTCCAGAATTCAACTTCATAGTGAGCAATGAAACAGAGACCAGACAGAATATGCTGAGCCTAAACTCTGCTACACAAGGTGAAAACTCATGCTTTCTCTACTAGACCAAAACTGTAACATCAACAAGAAAATAAAAATAAAAATAAAAATAGCAAGATGATCAATGCCAAAGTCAAATGCAATGCAATGTACTTGTTATTGGCAGAATACTCAGCAAAGCAGAGGTTGGTTTCAAATAAGCCTCAATTCATATTCACCGGCCATTGTTATGTACCGCACCCACGGGAGAGCTTGGTATCCACTTTTCTCAATGATCTTGAGATAACGAACCTGCTCGGATAATAATATGACTCTCATCATTCAGAACATATGAAATTCTAGGAAAATAGAGTGGAAACAAAATGAGGAATGGGGGAGAAAATAATTCCACATCCTACCAAATATTTTCCACCCCAAAATGGGAAGAAATTAACCTTTCTCTCAACATATAATACACATGACCTAGTTCCTTTGTGCTTCTAAATATATGCACTATATCCATTTCTCTCTCTCACTCTCTCCATTTCCTCTCATCAAAAAACAAATTTTCTTCTCCATTTCCCTTTCTTTCCCATTATCTTTCCCCTCAAGCATAAATGCAATATGCTTATTCTAAGCCAATGCCAACATTAAAAATTGGTTATGGCCTCACTTGAACACAAAGGATAAGACCATGATTAATTCTGAGTTGCCATTTCCAAAGATACTTGGAAGGCTAAAATCTAAACAGACTGAGCTAGCCTTAAGGCACTGTTGAATTTCACTTGCATACCCAAAGTTCAATTATCCATCAAAAAAGGAGAGACACTTCAATGTGACATTTTACATTTTGTTTATAATATTTCTCGGAATCTGAGGAAGCATTATTGAGCTGACTACATCATATTAAAATCGAACTTTGTGGAGATAATGCTTAAATGCTGAAGGACAATGTGCCGAGATGACCAATAAACAGTGGTTAAATTTGTTTTGAAGTGAGGAACAAATAATGGCTGGAGACAAGGACAATGTGCCATGATAATGACCCAGTGATGGCAATGGCCGGAGGGTGGGGAACAAAAAGCATGTATTAATAGAGTATGGTGAGCCCTTGCATAATATTCAATTCTTTTTAAAAAATTTGCAAATTAATTGTAAAATACTAAATCCACATAAATTTGAAAATTAATACTTGCCTACTCCTATAAACTTTCATCATGTGAAACTTTGGTCCACCAGTCATACTCAGGATTGGTCTTATTATGTTTCTCTTACACTAGAACACTTGTCTCAATTTTAGTATGCAGCAGATTAGTGACTCTGGTGAAATGATGAACTCATATTATTCTCTGCATAAACTTCAATCACAGTTCTACTACAGTTGATTTGAAATGGTGGACTCATCTTATCCTCCTGATTGAGTCAACTAAGAGAAATTTTTTGAAAGACCTATGTAATGCTAGGGTCAAAAGAGGTAATACTTGCGGACCAGTTGACTGACTAATTTCCTAAAGACATACATTATGTCATCCTCAATGAAGATGCCAGTTCACTGCCACTACTAAAATGCTGAACACTGAACGATCTTCTGTTCCAACTTCCAAAATATTGTCCCCCCTCCTGTCTACCATTTATATGACATGCATCTTCATGATGGACTATACCCAACACTTCTTTCAAAATATATTTTTTGAACTGCCAAAAATTTTATTGTTTTTATTTTTCTACTTGTACCCTCCATTATAAGGCTACACCACCTTTGCTTTAATAATCTCAACAACCCAAGTCATTAAGAATGAGTTTCCTTCCCCATTATAATGAGCTAACTTATCCCATTTTCTATCAAGATTCTAATAGAGAAGCTTATGATGGAAAACTGGAAATCATCAGCAATATAAAATAAATAAATAAGACAGTATATCAAAGTTCAGTAACAGTAAAATGAAAGCCCCAAGTAACATACTACAATTTATGGATGCTTTCTAGAGTTTTCCTTTCAGGGCATTGAATCTGGCCTCTTATTTGGGTACTTTCTGGGTGCCATTGATAGGATTACTGATTTACCAAAAAACTTAATAATAATAATTGTGGAGGGACTAGGGAGTAGTAAAGAGAAAAATTATAATAATTAAATGTGCAACAACTTCATCATATTGGCTTGTTAAAAACAAACATGACTCATCAATTCCTCTAATCAAGACTCAAGGTTAATTTCCATTCTTGAAGTCAGTTTCAAACTTTCACATGCCCATATGTTTTCTTCGTTCATCTTCTGTCTCAAGCACCTCTGTCAGCATATTTTATAGTTTTGCTTAAGACGTCTAATATTAATCCTGTATTATTTATTACCTCTTGTCTAGATCTTCTGGTTTATAGTAGTGATTGGATCAAATCATGAGATGCACAGGGGAGAAAATGTCTGATTTTTCCGAACAAACAAATATCATTCTCATGTGAAACATATGGTCACTCACCTGAATTCCTGAGATGGTAAAATATGGTATCTCAAACTTGACTCGGATTGGAGCTTTTCTGTCAGGTGGTGCATCTTCCGAAACCACACTAGGAAGTCTAAACTCTGACCTTAACATATACTCCTGTTCATTTTTGAAAAGTGAGGAAAGATAATGTAGATAATATTCCATACTTCTGTAATTACATGCTCATCTTACCTTATTACCAGGGAAGGATTTGATTTTCCATAACACTGCATCTCTCTCGGGTGCATAATTAGCAGATCCCATTGATGTGCGTACATTGGGATTTGTAGCATCAGATGGCACAGGTAATTCAATTTCCACATTTGTTGCAGTACTGTAGCATAAAATAGTCACCAGACAATAATAAAATCCTTTTAAAGTGGCAACGATATATAAGAGAATACCATCAGCAGGGCATCCAAATGTATAACACAAGATGCATGTGAGGAATCACTACAAAAGATGACCATGCAAACATAAATCAACAATACACAGGATGTAGTTTATGGCCAGTATTTCAGAAGACAAATTTATCATTGAAAGAGAAATTAAAGAACAAATTCCATAAAATCCAAAAGAAATGAGAGAGAGAGAGAGAGGGAGAAAGAAAGGCTTACTACGCTCTTTGAATTGGCTTCGAGCTTTGACCATAATTTCAACCCGACTTCTTGAGTGCTTTTCAACTTGTGCTTCTACCCAAATGAGTGGTTTTACCTAAAAGCATTGCACAAAGCAGTTACAATCCAGCTGAACAGACAAAATGCATTACTCTAGTGAGGCACATCACTAAAGCAGCAGTTAGTATTATAAAGAACATGAAGTGAACCTGAGTACTGAGTCTATATGTCATTAGATCAAATGAACCATCAGGAGGAATGAAAGATATTGTGCGATCGTTTTCAAATCGCGCCAAACGTACACACCTAAAGATTGTGAAAACAGATAATAAGAAATATTTCTTGTATTAATAGTTGAAATGAAGAAATAAAAACCTAAATCTTTGAAAGGCTTACTGATGAAATTTGATATCATCCAAATCAATGGCTTTTCCTTTTGTGGTTCGACCTTGAGCCTCCAACAAAACTCTATCATTGAGACCAAGTTACACTCAGGCATACCACTGCAAAGATAAAGCACATATTTCTCACAAAGTGAAAATAAGAGAACAACAAATACTCAAAACAGAGATGTATACATTGTCAGTAAATTCTCTCTGTGATAACTATAATGCATGCAAAATTGGTAAAAAAAAATTGAATGTAATAATATTAATGGCTGAAAGAAAGATGGAAAATAGCATTGCTTCACAGAAAACTAAACACGGTGATATTTGAAAAGACACCAAGCATGTTTAAAAGGCATCATGTTTCATGTCAACTCTAATATTTGTTTGCAATGAGAAATCAAACCCTAAGCACAATCACCAGAAAACACTGCAACCTTGAAATCAGATGGAAAACACCCTTGCATCAGAAGCTCCTTCAGTTTATTGCCAAATGCCAAGATTTGAACAGGCCAACAAAATAATATGCTTGCACTACGAAATGTAGGATCATGGGAGACTTTCTATACTTACACTGGATTAACTATGTGCATGAATGTGAAACAAAAGATTGACTAATTCAAAAGTTGCCGGATCCATTTGCAGAAGTACCCAGCTTCCTATATTATCATTGTTATACTATGCATAATGCAGTATAGATTTTACCCTTATGGGGAGTCTTACAGCTAATTGGATTGATTTACAGCTTTAAGCTTCATCAATAAACAGAAAAAAGTTTTATCAAGCAATCCAACACCAGGACGATGTTGAATAGCAAATGATATATGTGATGTGTAAAACTATCTTGGAAAGAATCAATAAGAAATTTGTTTATAGCGAGAACCAGTGAAACTGCTAAATAAAGTCCACATCAGCCTCCAAATAATCTGACTAAAAAATGAGTTTGATAAGGCCCAGTACCTAGAATAAGTTCGTCAGTCTTCATGCCCCAACAACTTCTGAACGGATAACGTTGACCCAATTGCTGTTTACAAAGTATATCTTGAACAATGTTCCACACGATCCAGATACTGGCTTGATATTCTATGGGGTCAGTATATATATACGCTTATACTACTACTGTATACCTATATAACTTATATATCATACTAGATACTATAGGAAACATCAAAATTAACTAGAAATAACAAATATAATCAATAACAAACAAAAAAACTGTCCCACACCAAAGAATCGGCCTCAAGTAAACGAGACACTGGAAACGGCATACCTCATCTTTTCATTATGAACCAAAACTCCTCTCACTGCGCATGAAACACGGCATCTTGTACAGCAGCATCCTGGAGGCGATGTTGCAAAACTTCATTCTGTAAGGCATCTGTCTTGATAAACTCACTAAGAATCTTAGCTTCTGTGTATCCTGGGGGTAACGAGAATCCATTATTTCATGCAAGCAATCATACTGGACATACTGGGACGCAACATTAGTACCAATGTGTAGCAGCTGAGTTTAAAACCGTCTTCCCCTTTTTTATAAATTATTATTGTACTTCTACCATCGACCACCAAAGTTATCTCTCAGTGACTCCTGCTTCCAGCTTCTTCAAAATAAGCCTTTAAAAACCTTTAAAATTAATGGAAAATAACATCTACACCAATCATTAACTTTTAATGTAAAAATTTGGGATAAAGACAAAATTTGTAGGGCCGAAAAAGAGGCAGACAAATTAGTTAGGAACCACTTACATCACCTGTACGGTGGCACGAAGAGAGGAGGCAGCAGCATTCAATTCTGCCTCGAGAATATAAATACTTTTAGTGCTAGAAACATATAGGGTGACACCCTATCATAGCGCAACTGGTCCATGAGGACTGCTATATCACCCTACGGGTACAAAAGAGAAGCCAAAATAACCATGGTAAGAATAACGGCATTAGTTAAGAACATCGAACTGAAGTATCTTGATATACACGGTACCCATATTTATGAAGTTAAACAACACTGAGGCTTACATAGTAGATATAATTTCAATAATTATGTTCTCTATAAGTTTTTACAGCCAAAATTGGCGCAGTGCCAACTTCAATGCTAAATTTTTTCGATATTTATTGAGATACAAGCGATATAAGAAGTGTAATGAAACTCTACCATGTAATGCATACAACGCATTTATCATCGTAGTCACTTTACTAGATCGGCTTCAATGTAAATAATTCGCAAGTTTCTGCTTTCAGCTGGCATTTGCCAGGAGAATCAAGTGAATTAAACATTCTCTATCGTTAGACGAATTATCCAGTCCAAACAAGAAGTTTATTGGCAACCTCTACCTTATGCCATACAACCCATATATCGACGTCATTTCCACTATACATGCTTTTCACTGTTAAACCTTATAATTCCATTTTCCACATTTCATCTGCCCTTGTGAGGAACGAAACAAATGAAACTAAAAATTCTAGGGACAGAGGAGTTATCAGTCCTAATATGACTCAAGCAAGGGTACTGGGGAAAAAGGTTCCATTGCATCAATTAAAAGAGTGACTCTGAATTAAAATACAAAGTAAAAATGAAGAAACGGAAGAAACTATGATTTGCAAACATTTATCAAGCCTGCTCCTAAAGCATGTTAATTATAGTTTAGCTAAATTATCTTCATTTGGAGATTGTTGTTAAAAATTAAAAAATAAAATAAAATAAAATAAAAAATAAGCAAGTTCTCACTGAATATTAAATAGCACTTGTGCAGTTATGCCAGATTTTTCTTTTTTTATAATAAATAGTACTACATGACCATATGCATATCTTTTCTACATAAAAAATGTTAGTGCACTAACTGAGTTTAATTGGGAGTTACATCCATGAGGCACCAATGCAGACAGAAGCGGCACACCATGAAAAGTTGCAAGCCATTTTTGAGAATGATGATTGGCTGAAACTCTTACAAATTCCAATCAAAAGAATGATTCAGTCTTTTGGCCCTTTTTTTTTATTTTTTATGGGGCCCCTTAGTTACATCGATTGACAAAAAGGAAGCTTAGACAACATTATATATTTTTATACTGATACTTCTTTGAAAACTTTTAGAGATAATAAGGTTTCCAAACTGATGTCTGGTCTGTAAGTGGGAAAAGTTATTGTTCCCAAGACCCATTTATTTTAGCTAAAATGAAAATTTAATAGTTTAGTATCCTAACATGATGTTTTAGGTTTTCTGAAGCATTGGACCACCACATGATATAATAATTTTGAGGTACCATTAGGTGTTTGTCAAACAGTTATAAATCCTTTAATGTCTATATGGTATGTACAAAGAAAAAGGCTTTCGGGTTTCACACTTTTCATTTCAACTAGCAATCAGTAATATAAAAAAATGGTATTTCAAAATCCTGTTATTTAACCTCTTTCTCAATTCACCCAAAATAGCAGCAACCCAGAACTTGAACAGGAATGACAAAATGCATGTAATTGAGATCCGAAAATCAAATCTAAGTAGAAACAAAACGTCACGAACACAACATGCAGTCTCACATTCATTTTCCGTGATACGCATACCATATTGACCATAGGAAACGAGCGCGTTAGAATGAGGTGTAATTCTCACCTCTTTCTCGACGAATTTGTTGAAGAACTTCTCTGCTTGGATCGGAGAGACATCGCCTCTGTAATCGCGGCTGATCAGGCATCTCCCTTTGATGTCCATGATGAACAGCGCCGACGTAGCTCCCGCCATCGACAAAACCCCACCTAAACACCTCCAGTTCACTCCTGCATTAGCGTGAATACGCGTAGAGAATTTACGGGTGGGTCGTCGGATCACCGATGTGAAGTTAAAACTGAGAAAGCTTCCATATAGGGATCAGATGATCATTAAGTTCTGCAGAAGATATAATCTTTGTTGGGATTTGATTGCAGATGGAATCGCACAGGAACACACGTGTCATTTCAAATCTACACTGCCTTAAAGAATTCGCGCCATAGAAGGCAAATCGGTTCGGGAATACTACATCCCATTATGGGGTTATTGGTTTGAATGGGCAAAAACTAAGTGGAGTGAATATATGTCTTAGTTGATTAGAAAAGTTGTTACAAGTCTCTACAAGTTTTTTTTTTTTAATGTCAATTCTAAATTTAGATTCTTCGTGGTTAAATATAAATTAATTATTGTTTGAAGAGTTATCATATGATTGCGAAGCATTTATAGATGAAGATGATAGCTTAAAAAGGAAATTGGTTAGATATAAATTAATTGTTGTTTGAAGAGTTATCATATGATTGCGAAGCATTTACAGATAAAGATGATAGCTTGAAAAGGAAATTGATTGACGAACAAAAGTTTGTATATGATAAATAACTAGAGATGTTGTAAATGAGGATGATAGCTTGAAAATGAAATTGATTGACGAACAAAAGTTTGTATATCATAAATAACTAGAGATGTTTATGGTGGTGGGTTTGTTTTTTTGTATATGGTTACGGTGAACATGTAAAACATTTATATGGAGAACTTTATTGCAACATTGTTGTCTAAATGTGATATTGTTATAAACGTCGCATCGAGTGGTATAGTTTTCCTACTTTTACAGTTCTGCCAGTGAAAGGAGTGCACACTCATGCGAGGTTTGCGATACCAATACATTATATGAATACTCCATGTGTAATATAAAACCAAGCAGAGATCTTGCAGAGTTAATTGTGAGGACAAAGTTAATAATTTGGGATGAAGTTCCAATGATGCACAAACACTTTTTTGAATCGTTAGTTCGAACAATGAGGGTTTTATTAAGGTTTTTCAATCCTACAAGTGCAACTGTTACATTTGGTGACAAACTGGTGATTTTATGTGGAGATTTTAAACAGATATTACCAGTGGTTCCAAAAGTACAAGACAAGACATTGTTGTTGCAACTATAAATTTTTCTTATTTTCGGAACATACAGTTGTAGAGTTTTAAGATTGACAAAGAATCTCCGATTGAGTAATATGGAACCTGGCCTTGAAATGCAACAAGTTAAACAGTTTGTGAATTGGATTGCCTCAATCGGTGATGGGACAGTTGGAGGTTCAAATGATGATTGTCCAGAAGTTGATATTTCTCAAGATTTGTTGGTGCACTCAACTAGTCACTCGATTGCGGATTGTCACAATCGTCGAAAGTACATTCTCGATGTTTTAAAATGGAGAATGTGATAATAAGTTTCTTGAAAAAACATGTAATGTTGGCACTTACGCTTGTTGTTGTTAATTCAATTAACGGCTACATGAGTAACATGCTTTGTTGCTAAAAGTAGGACATACTTGAGTTGCGATTCTGTATGTCAACCTGAAGCGAATCATGGGATTCTCGCAGATGTTCACACACCTGAGTTCCTAAATGGACTTCGAGCATTTAGCATTCCCAATCACTTCATTGACATAAAGGTTGAGTCACATGTGATGTTATTAAGGAATATAGACCCACTAACTTGGTTATGCAATGATACTAGGTTATTCGTAACCAAATTATCAGAACATGTTATGAAGCCATTCCTAGGTTAAGTATGCTCCTTCAGATCCAATAGTCTATTCAAGTTCAATAGAAGACAATTCCCGATAACGCTTTCATATGCAACGACCATCAATAAAAATAAAAAAAACACACTAACTCATGTAGGGTTGTTACTTAAGAAACCAATGTTTATACATGGTCAATTCTATGTTGCTATTTCAAGAGTTAGTATTCTACCGTGTCTTGAAAATTTAATTTGTAATGAATTAGAAAATATATGTCCTTCAACCACTAATGTGGTTTAATTTACAATTTTTTTTTAAATAATTTATATATTCATTTCCTTTTATTCAACTATTAAAAAACAATATTACGTAAGAAGGTACGTGGTCGCCTTCTTCCTGGAGAAGGAGGCGACCAAACGTTGCCTTCTTCTCCAAGAAAAAGACTGTTGGACGTCGGCGCCTTTTGGATTTCAATGTCTTTTTTTTTTTGTTTTTTTTTTTGTTTTTTGTTTTTTTTTTTGTTTTTTTTGTTTTTGTTTTTTGTTTTTATTTTTGGGATTAATGTTGAGTGGACTTATTTGATTGATTTTATGAAATTAAAGTACTTATTGATTTTTTTAAAGTTTGGAGGCTTAATTACACTTTCGTATAATGTTTAGGGGTGTATCTTTTCCACCTCCCCTCAAAAAAAAAAAAAAAAAAAAAAAAAAAAGAAAAAAAAAAGAAAAGTAAGGATATAAATTGAGTTAGATATTTTTAAGGCTCAATTGTCAAATCGCACCATGAACCGAATTGCGATATGCATGCCTCCACCCTGAACCTCCTATAATAAGTGATTATTCGTTCACAAACTAAAAAGTTTTGTCCACATAGCTTTTTTAGCAGGTTTGCCTCCAAAGTAACAAGTTATAACTTGATGATGTGGAGGTTTTTTTCTTTCTTGCTGATGTGGAGGTATTTAGTTGGAGCCCTTTACCATTTATATTAAATATAATATAAAGTAACCTTGTATATACTCTTCCAATGGCCATCTCGTGACAAGGCTTATCTCTCAAATCGCGACTCAAGAGATCCAGCCAGCGATGATCTTTCGCGACTCTCCATAGCAATCTCCCACTCCCAGCGACGTTATCGCCACCTTCAATTTGGGATTGGCAACCATCAGCGAAGTCGCAAGTCGCGAACCGGTCTTCGTCGCGGGAGGTTTTTCCGGCGTTTGAGTCCATGCAAGGACGATCGGAAGCCATAGATGGGGTTAGGGATGCGTCTAGATCACCTCCACTGCTTGGATTGTTTATCGGAGTGGTCCAGAATTTGTGGACTCTGTTGCGCAGTCGGCGGTGCCCCGACGATCGAAGGATGTCGACAATGCTCAGGACAACGACGAACCCTCTCGCGACCTCAGAATTGTGATCACCGTCCTCAATTTGTCATCGACTATACGAACCTCAGCCAATTGGTGTGCTGATTTCAGTCTCTTAAAAACCCAGAATTTAGAATATACATTTGGCTGAGGTTTTTGGTGTTTATTGTTGTAAGGCTACTGCCGATCAACCATAATTGGATTTTTTATTTTTTATTTTTAAACTAAACAACTCATTTAATAACCAAAAGAGAATCCAAACCATTATAGTGCCATTACAAATTCAATCAAGGATATTAAAGTTTTGAAATGCAGAAAATATATGAAGCATACAATACTGTTTGTTAAATTCATTAGGGAGAGAAGCTTGTAAGCTAATAAAATTCAGACTTGTGCATCGAATGAAACCAGTTTGCAGAGCCACAATATACATAAGCATCAAGCATCAGCCATTTCAGCGGATCTTCCAGCAAACGGATCATGAGATGGACAACATCAGGGCCAATATGACGTTGCACCCCAGGCGCTGCAAAATCAGCCATAACCTTCTGTTCACGCTTAGCCGACGATGAGGAATGCCGGCGACGATGTACATTGCCCAACGACGCCGTGGCTCTGTCGATCTCTTCCGAGACTATAAGAGCTTATTATCACCAACGTGATCCAACAACTCGATGGCTTGCAGAGATAAAAGCTTGGACGACAGTCTTGAAAAACTAAACTTCATGATCTGAGTAAGCTTATTTGACCAAGCAAAGACCGACTTAAAACAAAAAAAATTCCACATCAGCACATTACATTTGCCATGTCATCGAGGCAACAGGAAACCTGTAAAAAAGGCTAGGCGGACAAACTTTTTTGGTTTGTGAATCGAATAATCACTTATGTAAGTTCAGGGTGCGGCATGACATATCGCAATTGGTTCATGGTGCTATTTGACACTTCACCCTATTTTTAATTTTTATAATAGTTCATGAATTTCATACTCTACTCATTAACAAAAGGAAGTTCCACAAGTATCAACCCAATACAAGTAAAAAAGCCAACTTAGACTGCACCCAACATATATTTTTAGACTTTTGGACAATGATATACCGTGTAAGGTGGACCATGATTCACAATATAATTTGTTGCGAAAATGCATAAGGTTGTCCAACTAAAAAAAACCTAAAATTGGATCATTAAACCGTCTAAAATCATACAATTAAACCAATTTTTTTTTTAAACCAAAATTAATTTGTCCATCCGAATATTATTAAAAAAATTATTTTAATAATTATAAATAAAATAAAATAAACTCCCACCCTCCCGTCTTCGTCTCCGGCGATATCGACAACTTTTACATGTAAGCGTCGAGTCTGATCATTTAACCAATAAAAAGATTTTAGGAAAGGATAAGCAAATTCAAATCTCCTTTCTGTTCTCAGGTGTAACTGTAACAATGGAAGCTCTTGGCCTTGGCCTTGGCCATGGACTCCCCCCACTTTCTGTTCTCAGGACCAGTCCTCGACAACAACAAAGATGGAATCTTCTAGGTTCCGCCAGTTGCCTCGCACCTTCATTAGCACTGTTGTCTCTCAAATCCGGAGTTTCACTCGTCAAGGTTAGTCTCCACAGTGTTGAGTTCAATTGGCATTTCAAGTGTGTGTTTAAGGTCTTTCTGAAACGGGTGGTTTTCTCTTTTGTAGTTTCAGTGCAGAAGTGGAATAAGAATGCAACAAGTGAAGAAGAGTATGAGTTGAAGCAAATGAAAGATATGGCTGCCGCCAGAAAGAGATGGGATGCTTTGGTACATTTTTTTATTTTTATTTTTGTTTCTAATTCATTCGTAGTAATTTGGGTTTGAAAGATAAGTCATCCATGGGAATGATGGTTTAACCTCATTGACTTATACTGCTAGACTACAAGGTTTGGCATTTATTGTTTATATTGTTTCCATGATTTCTTCCTCGGAGGATAAATATTCATGTTCTTATATAGATCAGGGAGGGGAAGGTAAAGATGCTCACTCCAAGGGAAGCTGGCTATGCAATTCAGCTCTCAAACAAAACTCTGCTTGATGTTCGCCCATCAATTGAACATGAAAAGGTCAGTGGAACTTCTCTTGAAACTTGTTCACACCCATTTTTGTGATAATGCATGAAATTGCAGAATTCCAAATACTCCAGAGTTTTACTGAAAAGAAGAAGAAGAAGGAATAGTACATTTGTCATCATAATTTTGAAAAATTGCTGCTAAATTCTCTTAACATCTTTCCCCGTTATAGGGATATCCACATTTATCCTAGATAAATTAATTGAGTCATCCAAATTTTAGAGTGTGAAGTGAAAGGAGATTCATTTTTGGGGGGAATTCATATTACTATAATTCTTATGTTTTTAAATTGAAAGAGATCATCTTTGTCAAATGAGGTATCTCAAATTTTAATAAATACTTTGTAAAAGGTATGAAATGAATTGAGAAAAGGAAGTCATAACAAAAAGAAATGGACATAATAAAGTGAGGCTGTGAGGGTAATAATCACTCTGCCATTTACCATAGGCCTTACAAAATTGTTCACTTTAGAAGGGGAAACCTACGAGTACTCTTGGGGGTACTAATCTGGTATGGAAAGCCAAGAGAGGTCTAGAGGCAAACATCCCCTAACTGCCTAACACTGAAGATATATCTCAGGAAATGTAAGGGGGTCTTTAGGGTATAAAAATTCAAAAGAAATGATCTTTCTAGTTTCTACCTTTTGAATTATGTAGAAAAAGAAAATTCCATAGGATTTCCAGTAAGATGATAGAGTAAAACAATGAAGAAGATTTGAGTAGATATGCAAGCCTACAACTGAAATTAAGAATGGATGGACATGGACTCCACAATTCAGTAGTCCATCTTAACCTCTTCCAAAAGATGCCAGTTTAGAGAGGTGACGCTGCAACCATTTCTTGCAAGAGAAATACTTCAGAATACCCAATTGTGCTCCATGCTTTTTCTTTGAACAATACAAAAGCCGCCTGCTAACTGAACATTTTCTTCATACTTTAGGTCACCTCTGCAAATAAATCACAGAATGAGGGCTCAATTGTTTGCATGCTCTTCTCTAACTATGTGACTATGTCTGTAGCTGTTTGTTGAATTATCAGTACTTTAGAGTTGTATGTGTGCTCTTATCCTATTACTGCTCCAGTAGTTCTGTGCTTCTTTTCAGACCTCTGTTAAAAATCATTGTTTACCTCAAAAGAGTTCTATCCATATAAAATGAAGTAGAAAATGTAAAATTGGAAAAAAACCCTAGTTTTTCAGTTCTCACCTTCTGTTATCATGCCAACTTCCAAATTGTCATTTTCTAACTACTATTTGCAGGCACGGGTGAAAGGCTCAACCTGGATTCCAATTTTTGAGGTTGATACTAGATTAGATCCTGGTACACTTTCCATGAAGGTTACAAATTTTATGATGGGTATGGTTCTTTTTATATTACTAAAAATTTGAGGCTTACTATGCTACTGACTGCAATTTTTATTGTAATTGGAAATCTTGGACCCAAATGATGGGATTTTTGCTTAAGTTGAATTATCTACCAAAAGGAATTTTGAATTAACATGAAAGTTTGCTCCAATTTCTTTCACAAAATTAATCTCATATATTTATATTTACTTTTACATAATTATGCATGCTAGCTATCTTACACGAAAATAGCTTGTTTTAAAATTCCTTGAGACTGTTTTGGCTCCTTAATTCAGTAATTCTTCTACTTTGTAGGAGGCTGGTGGAGTGGTGTGCCTACCTTGTCCTATAATAGGTCATATAGAAACTACCTTATCATCGAATTAATGTGAAAAAATTTCACTGTGTATGTTTCATTGAATGTTTACATTTTTACAGTCAATTCTTATCAAAAGTCCAGGAACAATTCCCAAAAGATACAGATCTTATAGTGGCGTGCCAAAAAGGATTGAGGTGTGTTTTTATTTCCTATTGTTGGATATTTTTTCCTTTTCATGTCACCAGCAAAATCCCATCATTTGGAGCAAACTCTGTTTTTATTTCCTATTGTTGGATTATATGTTTTTGTTCGTTCACTAAGTCTTCTGTTTTTCATAACATATTGTAATTGTAAGAATCATTTTTCTCATTTTTTTTTTTTTAAATTTTTTTTTTTTATAATAATCTTTTGTCTTAGGTGAGTAGGGCATATATATATATATATATATATATATATATATATATATATATACACACATGTATATGTATATAGTTCAAAAGATTGTATTGGTTAATTGAAAAGAATTAAAGGATTCTTTAAATTCATGAGTTTGAATTTTTGCCAAACGTATAAAAAAAATTTAAAACTTTATTAATAAAAAACCCTCTTGGGCTATCCTTGGACAGTTGGACTAGTGCCCCTTCAAGTGCTGGGCCTCTATATGAAGTTTAATTATAGACTTATTCAATGTTCTCCATATATATGTATTAATTGAATTACTTTTTCAAAGGGTTGTTATGGTTAAGTGGAAGTAATATTAAATAACAAATTTAAGGTCATGGGTTTGAATCTTTGCTTATGTCCTTGCATGTGCATTACCATCCATACAATACCAGTTACTCCGTATTTTTTTTGCTAATTCGATGTAAATAAAGTTGTCGATGAAAAGCTATCATTTTAGTAATTAAATTGAGGTAGAAGTGTGTTAGAAATGTGGGTTTACCATAATAGTGGAAGAGAAGGGGAAAGTGTAGATTAGGTACTTGTAAGTTTTGACTTATAAATCGGTCCTTGTGGAAACAATCAGTCTCACCCTTTTCGTGAAGAGAGACAGTGATTTAGAAAAAAAACTACTAAAAGTATATCCTTGTGTGTATGTAAAGGGCATTTTGTTATTATGATAATAATAATAGTAATATATAGGAGTAATGGATAGATAAGGATAAATTCTATTTCTTGCTGATGCCTATTCCACCAGGCAGGTCTCTTGCGGCTTGTGAGTTACTGTGCAATGCTGGTTACAGTAACGTCTTCTGGGTTCAAGGGGGTTTGGAGAATGCTGACGAAGAGGTCAAAGTGCCATCTTGATTCTTGAGAGTCTTAATATTTCTTTGTCTTAGTTCCAGCATTCCACTGCTGCTCTATTATTAGATTATGAATTAATTGAAATGTTTGTTCTCGTTTGTAATAGGATCTTGAAAGAGAAGGTCCTCAGCCATTTAAGTTTGCAGGAATTGGTGGGCTTTCAGAGTTCCTTGGGTAATTACAGTCATGCCTGATGCTTTCATGTAGAGACTAGTTCTTTTTAAGAATGCACCAAACTGTTAAAGCAGCCCACAGCACCAGACTAATTTTTTGTGCATGCGTGTAGAGAATTGAGAAATCAGTCTCATATACTACGAATTTCAAAGAAAAAAAACTTTTCGATGGTCACTTAATATTTCCTTTTTTTGGATATTCCCTGCTGGTCTCTTCATATAATATGAACTTTGCTTGAAAAATTGTTGTGCCTTTGGATGGGTGACTGACTCAATATATTCTTTTTGAATACTTTCAGTTGGACTGACCAACAACGAGTTGCAGCTGCTAAGGAGGGTTGGGGTTACCGATTAGTCTACTCTGCCCGCTTGGTACTGCTTCTTTCAGTTAGTTTTAAAAGAAATGTACTACTCTATACATAGTAATCCAGATTCTAGTGAGCTAGTATTTTGTTTCATAGGTTGGAGTCTTTCTTGTCGCTGATGCACTGTTTATTGGAGCACAAAGAGTGGGCCAATACATTCAAGATTTAAGGTCTCATTAAGCAGTGTTTGCCTTTGTTTATTGTCTTGAAGCAAGAGGGCCGGTATCATTAAAATTTAGGTATCAGTGAGGATCCTTGCGCCATTCTAGATACTTTCCAATGAAGCACAAAAGAAATGGCATTTTCTCAAGTTCCTCTGTTGAGACTGAAATGAAGAAGGCACTTTACTTTTGAAAACCCATACAGAAATGTATAGGACTTTATTTGCTGAATGCCTTTATGAAATGAGTGTAGATGATTTTTCTTTTTTCCTTCCAAAGACGGCATGTCATGATTTCCACATTTAACTTACTGTTTTCATTGTCCTTGTTTCTTTGAATTTGTTTATTGTACTTCTACTAGCTAACTTTCCTCTATGTTAAGTCTCCACTAAACGTCAATGCATAGTTCTACTTCTGATTGAGGTAACATATTCATGTTTCTTTTGGAAGGTTGCTTATTCCTTAAACCTTTTCCTTTATATATACATATGTTTGGATTTATCATATATATATATATAATATATGTATACATTTGTTGAAGTTTAACAGTTGTTTTGATGTTATGATGAAGAATGGGCATCTTCTTTTGCAGATGGTCAGCTTACTCGATCATTTCTCTCCTCGCTTTTCTATGTTTAACATACTTCACTATAGGAACTATGATTCAACCACTTAGATTGATGAATTTATATACTCTGTGGCTAGTATATATGTATACCCACCCATGATTGACTGTGTAAAGGCTGTTCATGCTTCTTTTGTTATAAAGTCTTTCTACTTTGTTGGTACAACACACAAATTTGGCATTATTACCTGTGATGAAACACCTTAACATTTTCCTACCATATTATATTTATCTCTTGTATATATGAGGTGAGATATCTTGGCAAGAGCTCGGTATCAGTGTCTGTTATATGATCAAATGATTTCAATTAATGCTGTGTCGGTATCTTGACTTGCTCATTTCTGAGCTAATCACTTGATGAAGAAAGTATGGATGGAAATCACAAAAAAAAGTGGTTTATCCGTAGTATCTGCTCAACAACATGATAGGCCAACATCTTGATTGGGATGAGGTTCAAACCTGTGACCTTCTGTTTGAAAGTGCTACAATGATGCCATCAAACCCGTGCATTCAGATGCCAAAAACTTGTCATTTCCAGGTCTATAGCTTCAACACGAGGAGGCAGATTCAATCAAAGCTGAATGAAGTTGAGAAAGAGCAAACTCTGCAGTTGCCATAACTAACACAATGGTAGAAACTTGGGTACCAACTCACTTATTGTTTCTGTCCATGAATCTCTCTGGTTCAAATTCTTTGGATTTTCCCAGGATTCTTGGTTGATTGCCACGGTATTAATAAAAAATCCTATTTTCGCAGGAATTATGTTCTTGTTGATGGTTTCCTCTTCACGGATTGGCTTGGTACGGATACTGGTGTAGGCCGGAGGGTGGAACCAAAGGACTTCTTTGATAATTAATTTCAAGAACTGCAACTTAGGTAAGTTACTTACTGAAACAGCTGGTTTTTCACCAACACACTTAACTAGAGAAAGAAAAGCAATAAAGAACTGTAACACATTGTCCGGATAAGATTATGCAGAAAATATCAAGGCACGGGCACCAATCAAGTAATTGACAAAAAGAGAGAACTAATGGAAATATCTGAAGGAAATTTTAACAGTTGTATTGAAGTATATAATAGTGAACTCCCCTTTGGCTAGTGATGAGAGGATGTAGAAATTTGACTTTTAAATTGGATTGGGCATTTTGCTAAGGCCATTTTAATGAGACAAGATTGTTTTTATTGAAACACAAAGGGTTGTGTCTGTCTACTGTTGAGCACATATATATAATATAAAAACATAAATATGTAGTCTAATTATTAGCTTAGACTTTTTAGTTGAGGATTGAACACATGTTTAAATTTAGTATCAAAGCCATACTTAGACTCTTGAAGTTTTGGATGAATCACTGTCAATATCTACAAATAGGTGCCTTGATGAAAGGCGTCATGCTTGCATGGCGTAAATACGCATAGAAGACTAATCCGTATAACTGGCTCTGCGGAAAAAGTCATCTGACCGGTCCGTAGCGTCATCATCCCGACAAGAATAAATCACTTGCTGGTTCAACCGTTACCGTTCATACCCGATAGGCCTTCGGTGACACAAGAAGTTATGCTTTCGGAAATCACCCCTGGAATCATTCTCCCCACATAGTCATCTAAGGTAGGCAGGGCCGGGCGTGACTTCTCTGTCAGGGCGATTCCAAGCGTGATCGAAAGCATCTTCTTTTGTCCGAGGTCTATCGTCAGAACGGGATGCTTGCACAACCCCAGTGATGTTATTCCTGTCGGAGATGATGGTCGTTAACGGACCGTCGGATGACTTTTCGACAGACCGGGTTTTTTCGGATCAGGATCTTCTGTGCGCATATCTTACCCCATCAACTTATCTTGAGGAAATGTGTAGACTTGGCTTGGTTGCCTCACATATCAGTGTCATTTGAGCAACACCTGCCACATTTTGCAATTCTTGAAGTAAGTGCTTTCTACCACATGAGTTCACACGTGACAAGGCGCCATAGCCCGACTATTCAACTTCATCACTAGATTTGACAACCACATCCATGCCTTCTTACTTTTTCCAAGGATATATTATCATCAATGCGAGGGTATACAATCATTCTAAAGTGAAATTACGCTTGTCAAGACGAAAAAATCGTAATCTTCATCAAGAATACCCAACAACCTAAGCATGTCCTTTTATCTCATATAGTAAACCTTTCCATGGTAGAGAATATGGAGAGATTGGTCCAATGAGCAGAATGTTAATGCATCCTGCCATTGTAGGGGGAAAGATGTTTTAAGATATATAAGTAAATTGTTTTCACAGTTATACCACTTTGCAGATATATATATAGTATATATGTAGCTTTATATTATATACTATATATATATTAGTATATATATTATCTTGCAATTCTTGCTCGTATATATCTTTACTAACAATGAAATTTCAATATTCAAAAGTTTTCTTTCTCATAATTGGATTATTAATTATTCACTCAGCAATCCTTGTCAATTTTAAACTTGTTCGTTGAGGGTCGAATATCATGAGTTAGATGTTTGGCCCAATAGACACCCTGAGATTATATTACATTATAAGTAAAAAATCTCTACGTGGGTTGGAAAATATATCCATAGATGAATCCATATTGCATTGTGATCTTGGGCAAAATGAGCAGTTCATATTATGTACCTCACCTGATTAAATAAATGGAAGGTCATAAATATGGTTAACTGCTTAGGTCTTTACGATAATTTATAATGCAATACATGAGTATGATTAATGTAATAAGTAATAAGTACATGAAGTTTATTAACTGGTAGGTAATAATATGCTCAACTGCAAACTGGCATGAAATATATTTAAATAGTAGGTAGTATTAAATTTTTTAATTGAATTACATAATATGGTTAACTGCCAAGTAGCATAATACTAAATGTTGTTGTTGAATGGTAGGATTCACCAATAAAAAACATTGGATCATGTCGCATCGGTATATAATAGATTAAACTGCAAGTACATAATTTTAGGACCGTGGAGCACGTGTAATGAACGCCACTCCATTTAATTTTTCTAGTCATTACTTACAGCACATCATCACTTTATTTTTATTATAAAAAAAAGTTGGCATATTTAACTGGTAATAATCATTTCAAAAGATTTGCTGCGTAAAGTCTCTTAATGATTCTGAATTCGTCACCTTTTTGAAGACGTTTATAGCATTTTCAATTCTTTGCTCTGACTTAGGGACTCAACAAGATTTGTCCTTATGAAAGTAGAAACTTGATCAAGATTCATTGTCACTAAGAGCTCATGCTTCATTAAGGCCATTTGAAAGAAATCTAAAGATATTAAAACTTTGCGTAGGTTTTTTTCAGGACGAACTTATATCCTTTATTCCTTTTCAAATGTCAAAGTTCTAGAATTATTTGCTTCCATTTTCTACAGATACTGAATTATAAAAGATTAATTTATTTTAAGAAATGGATTTTTTTTAATGCATTCCCCAACTTTTTCTCTGTATTCGTAAGGCATTATGGAGGCTTAGCCGATCACCTGCTTCGAGAAAAAAAATATTGGTTTTATATACATAAGTAGCATTAGGTCGGCATTTGGAATTTGTTCTTAGTTTGAAGGCTAGAATAAAAAAAATAAAATTAATTAATTTGTTTTGTATATTTATCGTTCGAAACTGAATCAAATTTTTCTTCTGTTTTAATTTTTTTTTTTTGAAAATTCTTCTGTTTTGAATTTATGATCCAAAACAAAAAAGAAAAAAAAAGAAAAAAAAAGATGCATATTAAAAGTAATAGTTAATGACTTAATGTTAGTTTTGTAGGCGTTGATGACTATCTATTGACAAAAACAAATTCTAGTATATTTATTAGTTTTTAGTTTAATTCCTGTGGAATAGAAAAATGGAACATTATTAACATAAAACCCATATCATAAAAAATAATATGGTAGATCATTAAAAAATACTTGTGACGTTCATAAAAATGATATTAATTGATCAATCATTACTTAATAATTATTTTTTTAAAAATATTTTTTGTACAATAATTAAAATCAACACACAAAAAAGATCTCTTTGAGATCTTTTAAATAATACATATATTGAAGTTATACAATATATAATTTCAATAACTGTATGAATATTGTTCCGCATGAGCAACTCAATTGGTTACTAGGGGTGAATATTTGAAAAAATAATTGTCATGATAACTTACAAATAGTGATTTATGAACTTAAGAGTACTGGACTTTATGAACTTGTAATAGTAGTTTAATGAATCTATTGTAGTGACTTTATAAAGTTGCAAATAACTTCATAAATCTGCAATTGTAATTTTATGAACTTATAGTTGTAATTTTATAAACTTATAAATCTATAATTGTTTCTTTATAACTTATAATTGTGTAGTGATTTATGAACCAACTGTAGTGATATTAAATATACTTATAGATTTTTTTTTAAATATTAATATGATGTCATTTAAAAGATCTTAATTAGATTTATTAATGTATATTTTATACATTAATTTTATTTGTACTAAAGAAAAAGTGAAATAAATTCCAATTGAAAAAAAATTAATGATGAAAATTAGGAATGGCTTGGTTTCATATTACTACATGCACCTTGGTCCATAATATAATTATTTTATAATGAAAAGAATCTTATTAGTTTGAGCATTCAACTATGGCAATCTAATTAGTTTACCTCCATGTGATTTTCTGTTAGCTAGGGTCACAAGTCAAGAACATACTAAATCCTTGTAATCGTTATAGTATGGACCAGGTTCACACTACACTATGTACGCTAGTTTATGTGTGTGTGTTTTGTGTTATGACTTTTCGTGTCTTGCGTTATTAAATTATGTATCTTATGAATATGAATTCTGTACCTGGAAAAAATATTAATTGTGTCTTTACGTTATGAATTTCTATTTCTTATGGTTTTGTAAAATTTTTTCCTATACACAAATATTTACCAAATCCATATTTGAAAATTAGTAAATATTAACCATTTGTATTTTTCTTTGTTTTTGATTTTTTGTTTCTTTTTATTGAGATATTCTTTTACTTAATATATTAATTCTAGTACTCCTCTTTTCAAATCCATCTATTAATCAACTTCTAACCCATTTATATCAGTTTTTACAGTACTTTTATTCTTACCAGATATCTATATTATCCTCTATTACATTTTCTTTTTAATTACTATTTGGTATCTCTGTTTGATTTGTGTATTTTTTTTTTTTTTAATGTTATTCTAACATCTGGTGGTACTTTAGTATTATGATTTTTTATCTCTCGTTTTTCAATTCAATAGTTCCAAATTTTGCATAATCATTTGACCCTCGGTCCATGTATATAAATTTCCCAAGCCCTTGCACAACAACCAATATTCAAGTTAGTCGAATCTTTACTATATACCTAACAGATTTCACTCCATCCTTTGAATTGGACAAATGGCCCATGATTGTGGTTTTGTAAATAATTACCCTTCAAAACACATGGAATTCAAATTATAATTATATTCATTCAATTTAATGTAATTTGTAATATATTGTGGTTTATTTGAATATAATTCAAAGTTGTATATACTAATCATATAATATATTGATAGATTGTATTATAATTGTCTCTCAAAAATAAATATTGGCAACTTTTGGGTAATAACCTGAATATCAAATACTTATAGTACTTTAAAAACGATAATTATCTATAACTCAATTTAATATTTTAAATTTAATGACCTTTTTGTTAACACACTTTTCCTATATTAAACCTTATAACAAGTTAATGACTTTTGTAGATTTTAAACTCTAAAATTGTTATATTTAATAAACTTTTATTGACTTTCATAGATCGTTCAAAACCTACAAATTCCATTTCTTTTACATATCTTCTATAATGCCTTTTCTTTTTTATTTTCTGTCCACCATCATTCTTGTACTTCTTTCTCTCTTTTTTATTGTTTATTAATGACATTTTTATTACCGCATCTCCCTTATCTCTCATATCTCTCATCTTTACTTCTTTCCTTAACAAAATAGTTCATATTTTTTTATACATTCATTTATTTTCTTCACTTTTGAAGATGATCTTTCAAAAACCAAATTCCTTCTTCTTTCCTAGCATTCTTAATCTTTTCATCATTCTTTCCCATTAGAGTTTTACTATTTTTGCTATCCAATACAATACACTTCAATCAATCTTCTCTCCTCCTTCTATTTTTCACTTCCCCTTAATATTTATAA
>VALG01013679.1:0-16073 GCA_009835305.1 Ipomoea purpurea
ACATAACACTTCCTCGTATTTATGTGTCTTATGTTGTGAAATTTCTGTGTCCTATATCCAATTATGTCTAAATCATATTTAAAAATAGTAAATATATAAATGTGTAGTGTCTTATGTTGTGGATTTTTTTGGTGTTTGTGTTATGAATTTTGTACTTACGAGTATAATTGTGTACCATCGTTCCGTTTCGCTCCAAAGTCCATAATACTAATATGGACCCTAGTCTGTAATAATGCCAAATTAAATATGTTGACTAAAATTTCTTTTGCAACTGTTGGGAACAAAATTGACTCCTTGATATTTGCTCAACAATTGTATTTATTCATTATGCGACATCAATGCAGTTAAGACCTTTAGTATTCCAAAAATGGCATACTAAAAGTGAGATATTTTAAGTTGAAAAGATAAATACGTATCAATACTTCTAGAGTTTTGATCGAGAAATATTCACTTTTGGCCTTGACTATTATAGCGAAGCACTTTTGGTCTTGGATATTGTTTTTTTTCCAATTTAAGGTGGCTGACTTTTCTAATTAAAGTAGTCACTTTTGATCTACGATCTAATTTTCGACACGCATATTAGCCGAATCTAACCAAAAAATAATATATGTTTAATTAGAGAGGGTATTTTGATCTTTTCAATTTATTTGATTTTCTTTTAATTTTTTATTTTTTCTTCTTCCCCTTCTTCTTAGCTCTCCGTTTCTGTTTCCACAAACGGAGCTGGGATATATGGAGTAGGTTAGTTTTGTGAGAAATAGAAACGAGAGAGCTGAGGAAGAAAGCAGGAAGAAGAAAAAAAAATAAAGAGAAATGAAAATTTGAAAGTCTAAAATACTTTATAATTGACTATATTTATTTTTTGGTTGGAATTTCGGTAATATGTGGCCGGAGAATTAGACTGGAGGACCAAAATGTACTAATTAGAAAGCCATGCACCTAATTGAAAAAGAGAATAGTCCACAGGACCAAAATGCTTCAGCTATGATAGTCAGGGGCGCGAAAATGATGATTTACATCGTTGTATATATGTATTCATAATATTTCCATATTCTTAGATAATAGTTTAAGTAAATTATAGATTTGGTTCTCTTACTTTTTCACATTGTCTTTACTATTAGGCATAGTTGTATAAGATACAGCAATGTATCGCCTTTATTCACAATTCATATATGCACTATACTTATCCTTCGGTCTGTCTCTGCAACATGCTAGCAGGTTATATTCCAATTCTACATGGTATCAGTAGATTTTTTCTCCTTCCTGATATTTACTCTTCTACCGGCCATATCACTCTATTGTCATATCACCTTACGCCAATGACACTATCTCACCAATAGATTCTCAAATCAAACACACAAATCCATCATACCATTAATATACGATGATCTCACTTCTACCGAAACAATCACAACACGCATGTGTGCTTTTGATTGGCCGAGAAGTCTATTACCGGCATTGAAACTACTATCGCATCAGGCTCGGCATCAGCGACCGTTGACAGCCGCAAAAATTATGCTTTTGTTGATGACTCCTTCCCATGCCAAGATCACCCATCCCCGATCATGCCGTTGGAATCCGAGTAAAAATATGGTCGATGTCTTAGCTCTTAATTCCATACATCCATCTATCCTCTGTCACAACATTTTTATAGACCAAGTTGGTTCCTCATTGACAATTAAGATTTTATCTTTTACACAAATGGACATATATCTATGATATTGAGAAACACGTTGCAAACTTGTAACAAAATGATGCATCCATCGCAGATACAACAGTTGAGTGCCTTTTGGATGAATTCAAATCTGTTAGATGCATCCTCCTAAATGTATCATGCCCTCTGCCGACCATGCTCTACATTGCGCAATTGATGACGTCGGTTGAAATGCAGTTCTCAATGGGCCCTTCGGGAGACTTTCGCTCAACCACGTGACAGTACTGCTCAGCAAAACTTCTTCCCACTGTGAAAAATGTAATACACTTATATGGCTACAAGATGAACTTCACGTGTACAAGAGTAGGCGAATGATGGCTTCTACGAAAAATTTTGCTCTTCAAGCTACCAAACACACAATATCTGCACAGTGTGTTGCTGCTCAACCTATCATTGCTGCAATAATGTATATAGTATACAGTCTGCTTCCACTGTCTCCGTTCCAACAACAATACGTCTTCGGACCAAAGTGTGACACTGTGGGATCCTAGCATATACACAAACAGTTTTGTACAAGTTGGCTGGATACCTGGGCTACAATTTTTTTTTTTTTTTAAAAGCAAACAAATAGCCACCATGGTGACACATATTACTTCTAAAGATCTCTTCCGATTGGCATTCCCAACAATTACTTCGATTTTACGAGAGGTAAGAGGCTAAAGCAACCCTTGTTGTAAGATCTATTGCTCAAACTGTTATTCTTTAATTTTCAAATGAATGGGTCCATTGACACAGGTTTGACACCCAAGAAATACTTTCCACAAACTTCTATTCTATAAATCTCAAAATAAAATATGTGTATAATTCTACCTTACGATATTTTTGCCAAATGGGTGTGTGATAAAATATCTAAAACTAATATTCAAATGATTCAACACCAAGTATTTATATATTTAATTTAGGTTTTAAAAATCCTATTAAGAGAAATATTTATTTATTAAAATTTGACCAAAGTCTATCTATTGATCCTTATATTATTTGTTTGGAGGCCTAGATTTGACCCAAACTCACTAACACTTATTTTACTCCATGTTGTGGCTTAGCCCCACCCCCTGTTGTGGGCAGGCAGGTCGGGACACCGAAGTCTCCACCTGATGCTGTGGACGCACAGGACATGGCGCAGGAACTAGTAGTTCTGTCACCGGTAGTCTTGTGTACTATGGGCCTAAACGACCGCGGAAACCGAGTTCTTTCTATGGATCTGGGCCACAGACTAACTTGCGGTCCGATGGACCGTAGAGAGCTCGGGACAACTTGGTCCGAGTGTTATTAAATAGAGTTCCTGTATTGCATCCATTTACCCTATTCTTATGTTTAAAGAAACCTAGTATTTATATTCATCTATGTATATAGGAGATACGTATGAAACCATTTTTGAGAAAAAGAATTTTTAAATGCCTTATACACCCTTGAATTTCAAAAGATGTGAAGATGAAAAAATATATTTGGAGGATCGCGGATTTGGGCATAGTCCTTCGGAAGAGATGAAAAAGAAATGATGGGAAGAATTGATGAAAAGAAATCCAGTAAAAATATGCCTGGATTATATCAAAGAGCCTGGAGAAAACATCATGTGTTTACTTTAGGGCTTGAGCTATTACTCGCTGGGCTTGGAATCCAGTTAAGGGTGTGGCACACTAAAGATAGGCGGTCCTGATTCCACATGAGTTTGATTGAAAAGGGACCCATGGTGAAACTCTTCTCCTTTATGATGGAAATGTGAGCTGTTATACGGGACTGGGTCCCTACAAAGTCATCCACACATTGTTGATGATCTCTTCCTCCTAGTATGATTGAGATTGATGATGATTAATTGAGATTGATGATGATGCCTCCAGTATTACTATAAAAGAAATATTATTTTCTTGAGGGTGAGAGTGATTATACTAAATGATATATTGGGAAAACTATCTACGACGCTACTTCATTTGCATATGATTATGGCTGAAATGCGATTATTACTCAATCTTTCAGGTTTACCTATTATGGTGGTATAAAGTCAGTATTACACTTATTTCTACACTATGCATTGAGTATAACTACCCTATTTACCCATTCTTATTATTTGACATCTATGCAATATTACTTGGTGGGGGTATTGAATAATGGGTATAGACCAAATGAAGTGTGAGTTTTAATATAATATATGTAATATATATATATATATATAATATATAAATAATATATATATATAATATATATATATACGATATATTTAAGGTTCTGGTGTGTTAGGGTGCCCAGTGCGGTTGTGAGGTTTAATTTGAACTTTATGCTCGGTTAAATCAACGTTCAGGATTATCAAGTTTAAAAAAACAACGCAGTGACATTTTGTAATTTTTGCATCTAGGTCAAAATTAAGGTGAGCGGATCTGTGATTAATGTGCGGAGTTTTGTGCTTAATGTGCCTGTGTTTTGGTCTTAATGTGCGTGAGTTTGTGCTTAATGTGCGTGGTTGTGCTTATCGTGAGCAGTTGTTAAAACTTAAAGTCTGTGAGTTAATACTTAAACTTAAAGTCTTGGTTTGAAGTCTATGTCAAACTGACTGAGGTGCTGGCCACCGTGCCATCCTGGTGGAGCTGTTAGTTATTCCGAAGGAAACTCCCCAATGGCTGATGTGAGAGCATGTGGATGGGGTGAGCTTGGAAGTAGTGAGCCAACCTTTTTGATGAAGTGACTATGGCAAATACTGTTTTCTCCAACACACTGTACTGGAGCTCCGCGTCGTGTAAGGCTTTACTTACGTAGTAGATGGGATGCTGAGTCCCTCCTTCTTCTTTGACCAATACGGAGCTGATCGCACCCTATGACACGCTCAAGTACAAGATTAGGGCTTCACCTGCCTCTGGCTTTGCAAGCAGGGGCAGGGACAACAGTATTTTTTCAACTCCTCGAAGGCCTTTTGATAATCTGACGTCCACTCGAAACCCTTTGTTCTTTTTCAAGACTTGGAAGAAGGGGAGGGATCATTCAGCAGATTTAGATAGAAAATGACCTAAGGCCGCCGGACGCCCGTGAGTCTCTGGACTTCCTTTATGGACCGGCGATGCTCCATGTCAAGGATAGTCCTTACCTTTTCTGGGTTCAAGCTCAATGCCGTTCCTAGTGACCATGAGCCCAAAAATTTCCCCCATCAACGGCGAAGGTGCATTTTTTGGGTTCAAACGCAAATTAAATTTCTCATAATGGAAAATACCTCCGCTGAGATCCTCCGCGACATGGGAGGTGGCCTTGGGACTTTTGACGATCATGTCGTCCACGTATGCTTCCATGTTTCTCCCTAATACCGTATTGAACAGCTTTGCCACCATGCGAGTGTATGTGGCCCGAAATTCTTCAATCCGAATGGCATGACGCAGTAGCAAGAATATTCCCCGTCGGAGTGGTGACGACGGTCTTTTCGGCGTCCTCCTCCATGTATGCGGAATATCTTAATGTACCCACGGAGGCCGTCCATCGAAGCTCATAAGTTCACATCCTGCTCTCATTCACCCAATTGATGCATATTGGCAATGGAAAACGGTCCATTAGGCCATGACTTATTGAGGTCCGTGAGTCCACCACATCCTCCACGTTGATCCCTTGGGAGCCAAGACTACGTTGCTCAGCCACTGTGGGTAGTAAATCTCCTTGATGTGCCCCACGTGAAGCATCGCGGTCACCTCATTTTTCACGAACTCTCTTCGTTCTGCCGACATATAACTTTTTCACTGATGCACCGGTTTTCCGCTGGGGTCGACTGCGAGCTTGGTGGGTTATGATGCTTCGATCTATGCCCGACATGTCCTTTGGCCCCCATGCGAACACGGCGTGGGAACGACGAATTACATACACTATCTGGGCCCTTAGCTCCGGGCTTAAGCCTGTGCCGATCTTCACCACTCGGTCTGGTCTGGAGGGTTCCAGAACTATATCTTCCGTTTCTGACACGGGCTCGGCGTGGGGCCAGGCCTCTTCTTCTTTGTAAATTTCTCCGCGATCGTGTGGACTTGTAAGTCCTTATTGCCAATCTTCTTGCATGCCTTCACGTAGCAACTGCGGGCTGCTCGTCGGTCCCCTCTTACGACTCCTATCCCATTCGGAGTAGGGAACTTCATACACAAGTGTTCCACCGATACTATGGCCTTGAGGTCCTCTAGTGCTGGCCTCCCCAATATGATGTTGTGCGCACAGGTGAGTCTTACCACGATGAACTCCATGTCCAGCTTACGAATGTTGGGGCTCGCGCCTATCTCCACGGGCAGGGTCACCGACCCTTCTGTTTCCACCGAATCCGCAGTAAACCCAGAGAGTGGAGTTCGTACCTCTTTGAGCTGGCCTCTAGGTAGCCCTAACTTGGTGAAGGCGTCATAGTACATCACATTGACCGAGCTTCCCGTGTCGACCAAGATGCGATGTAAGATCATGTCATTGATGTCCATCTTAATCACTAGTGCGTCGCGATGAGGTAAGGGGCCTTCGGGGAGGTCCTCGTCAGAGAAAGTGATGGCCTCTCCCGCCTCTGCTTCTTTCCTTTGGGAAGACTTACCACTTCTCCCACGTACAGCTGTCTGCTCCACTTCTTCCTTTCTATGGATGTGTCGCCCCCCGCAGGTCCACCATAGATAAAGTGTATGGTGTGATTCTTTTGTCGTCTGGGCGCCACCTCGGTTTCCTTCTCGCTATCATCCTGCTCAGATATCTTGTCATGTTCTCTTTTTTTGGCATTCGAGGTGGACGGCTCGGCGCCATCCTCCTTCCTCCAGACATTTTTTGATGGATCGTGTTGCGGCTGTTGCTGCTGCTTGGATCGCTTGACAAAATGTCAGAAGTAACCCTGTTGGATGAGTTCTTCTATTTGTCTCTTCAGCATGTTACATTCATCTGTGTCATGCCCGGGTTGCCTATGGATCCTGCAGTACTTTGTTTGGTCTCCTTTTGGGGAGACCTTCATGCACTCTGGTGGAAAATCCACTATTCCCATCTCCTCAGCCTGTTTTAGGATGACACTGACGGGATGGGTAAGAGGAGTTAGGTTACGCAAGGGGACCATGCGAGGCCGTTCGTGGTCCCGGTCTTTCCCTGCGGCCGGGTGGTTCCAGCGTGGTGCCTGGCTTGGGCGGGCCAGCTTTCCCAGGTTTCCCACTTTTCCTGCCGTCCTCCTCATCTTTCTTATTCCTGTCGACGTCCTCTGCTTCGGCATAGCGGCTAGCCGTCCTAATCAGATCTTTGTAAGAATGGGGGTGGTTGGCGTTCAACTGCTTGTGAAAATACCGCGATCTCAGGGCATGGATGAATATCGGGATCGCCGCCTTGGATTCGAAGTCGTAGACATTATTGACTTCCTTTTTCCATTTGATCAGGAAGTCTTTGAGGCTTTCGCCTCTATCTTGTTTTACTACACAGAGGTGAGAGAAGGGTTTCTTACGCTGTATGCTACCGGAGAAGTATGTCAGGAAACTTCTGGACAACTCTTCAAAGTTTGGATCAACCCGTCCGGGATGGTGTTGAACCAGTCTTGGGTCGTTCCATTTAGGGTGGACAAGAACGCTCGACACATGATGGCGTCACTTGCCCCGATCATTATCATAGCCGCCTTGTACCTCGTCATGTGGACACGTGGGTCAGTGGCTCCCGTGTACGCCTTGATGACTGGTAACCTGAAGTCCCTCGGCAGAGGTACGTCAATGATGCTTGGGGAGAACGGTGCTGCCATCTGTACCTCGGGTTCCGGCGACTGCTCCCGTGCCTCCACCCTTCTTGCTAACTCCTCGATCCTTCTCTACAGCCTCTCGACCAGGGCCGACTCGTCAGGGTGCCGGGGCGGGGCCGGCTGCCGCTCCTCCATGTGTCGGCGTGGAGCTAGTTCATCGACGTGCCGTCCATCTGAGTGTCGACGCGGAGCTGGTTTCTCGACGTTTCGTCCATCCAAGTGTCGGTGTGGAACCCGCTCATCAGCGTGTCGCTCGCCCGCTGAGTGCCGACGCGGAGCCGGCTCATCGACGCGTCACTCCGCCGAGTACCGACGCGGAGCCGGTTCATCGAAGCGTCGCTCATCCGAGTGTCGACGCAGGGCCGACTCGTCACCGTGCAGACGCGGGGCCGGCCCACGAGACTCGCCCATCCTTTCTGTGGGCAACATTTCCGCTTCTCTTTCCTCGTGTCGGTGAGGGCCTCTAGCGGAGGACCCCTTGGCACGTGATTCTGGCCTTTGCCGAGGGGCGCCCCGTGTCCCAACCGTTCTAGGGCAGAGCGGGAGGGTCCAGGTTGCCGTCTGGTGTGTGCGTGAGTGTGGGATGGTGTGGCGGTTTATATTTTGCCATGATGCCTCTTGTTACAGAAAACAGCACACGTCATTCCACACTGCGCACATACCACCGTGAAATTCTCCACAATTTAAAGAAAAAAAAACACCACAACAGGACCAATACTATATCTACTAGGCACTGATTATCTACTCGAAATTCAAACACCGATACCCAAATTAGATTCGTATATTTTTGTTTTCTTTTGGATACGTTTCGCACATGCCCAAAACTAGTAACACACAAACCAAAATGTACATGCTTGTATCACGAAATGCACATACCAAAACACATAATTTTATGGAAAACACTAGCACGCCATGTGTACAAGCCCTGTTACAGTAAAACGCACACACCATTCAACACCCACGCACACACCACGTAAAATTTCCCATAATTTAAAATTACAAATGTACAAAATATAATTAAATATTACTCCCTCCGTCCCATTTTGTTTGTCTGGTTCGGTTAACGAGACTTGACTGAAGCTACTTTTACTTTTTTTTTTTTTTTGAATGCTACTAGCTCTATTACATTGTAGTATCGTTCATGAAGCTACTTTTACTTTAATTTTTCATAATATTAAGTTTCTTTTTAGTATATAAAATTTATATATTTAGAAATACACTAAAAGTATTATTAAACATAAAAAATTAAATTTAAAAATAATTAATAATTACAAAGAAAATAAGCAATGAAAAAAGAATTGGATTAACCAATGAATAGTAAACATGACATGCAAAATGAGACAAAGGGAGTACTATTGATAGGTTCCCTAATATTATGGTAAGATTATATTTTAAATATAACCAAAATTAAAAATCAAAATACAATTACTCTTTCATCCTTGTCTTTTCAATATATCCTTATTTAATTGTTGTTTGACTTTCAATCCTATCCATCAACTGAAACTTTATCAATGGATGAGATGGGATCTCATGATCTCACCTGATTTGGGGTGGTCTCACTAGATTCAAGTATATATATAAGTTCAAATGCTACGAGACCATTTCGTTGCGGTCGTGCAGCGACAACAGTGTTAGCAATATGCACCAATAGTGTAAGAAAAATACAAAATGCAAAATACACCAAAAAATGTATAACACACACACACACACACACACAAAAACACCATATAACTCCCTCCACTAATGATGTATTTTCAAACATTGTGTGATACTTAGTCATACCTAATGGTGTGTTTTTGTTGATGCATACCTAAACACACACATTGAGGGGATTTGAGAGCCTCATTGCCATTCCTACTTCTGTAATTGCATTTATTGTGCTTCCATGTACTATATCTCATTCTTTTAAACTTACAAATAAAAAAAAAAAAAATTGGTGTGAGTGAGGCTGAACGTTATTATTACAGAAGTCCGTTATTCTCCTGAAGTTAGGCGCACGTTGCTCTATACAAAATTGGGTACAGCAATATGTGATCCTATGCTTCTGATGATGAATTTGAATTTAATGTCCCAAAATCCTGCTTTAATCTGTGGATATGTACCAGAACACTTTTCTGCATTTAGGAGTTGAGAGCAGGGGCTCATACACTGGGTGGCTTCTGTTTTTGGGCTGCAGATTTGATAGAGGAGAAACATCTTTATCCCCTGCCACTTCTATATTTTCCCAGGGCGGTGGTGGGGATCCCAAGCGTTCAGCTCGTTGCAGTATGTTGATTTCAGTTGGTGCAAATGTATATCTGAAGTACTTCAGAGCTACTAATGGTCCTATTCCTATCGCAACGATAAGCTGAAATCACACAAGTAATAAATTAGTTGTGAAACAAAACTGTTGGCTACAAAAGAAATTGTATACAGCAAAATTATTATCTCCATAAAAGAATCTCTTTTTTTTTTTCTTTGGGTGACGAGGAAAACCCACTACCCAAGGGTGTGAATTGCGTAAATCCTGCCTTGTGATCCTAGCCGGCAAAGGACCACAAGGTAAACCAACCCAGATTGCCTATAGCTGACTGGCTCAAACCAAGAGAGTTGGGATTCAAACTCGTGACTTTGTGGTTACAAATTTGTATCCTTAGCCATCTTATAGCTGAGATTACCCCCAAGCAATCTATGGTGTGAACTTGTAGGACACCCTTGACCTTAACTACCTGTAACCTTCTATAACTTATAGTAACATGGATTGCTGTTCTTTTGTTTTGTTTTGTTTTTTTTGGTTGAACGAAGGGAACAAAAATGAATCTGATCAACAGGGTTTAAGGTATAGCTGGGTGGAAACTGGAAAGTTAAAACTTCTTTCCAAGTAATAAACCTAGATTTGAATCCCATCAAATGTACCAAAAAGTAAAAATGGAACTGATTAACATTTTTTCAGGAAAAAGGAATTGCATTAGGGTAAAGGGAGAAAAAAGGCTGCCTAATACTATACAGTTGAAGAGCCTAGAGCCTAGAGCCTAGATGCACAATCCTATACTCAACCAAGGGAGCCTCATTCACCAGCTGTGGCCCATTAGTTACGGAGCATGCTTTTTGTTGAATTTGAAAGATCCAAATCCTAGGCGGAAGCATGAGAAAATATATATTGTATGAAAGTGAATAGAAGATTTATAAATCTGTGTTAGGAAGGGGAATACACAACTCTATAAATACATGTTAGAAGACTTCTAATAAGGAAATAAGTTTTACTTGTACTTCCATAACACTTTTCAAATTAAAGAGTGGGCATTTAAGCATTCCATAGACTTATGACTTTTATTAGGCAGTATGACAACAAAAAATTTAAAATTTGTTGGTCATTGATATTCCGTGAATTGTGAAACACTAAAATGTCATGAGGAAAGAAATACAAAATTGGAAAGTAATACTTACAATGATAGTACTCCAGTAAGTTGGCTGTTGACAGAGGCGGGACATTATTGTGTACATTTGAGATGATGGCAAGGCATTTACAATTAAGTTGATCATGTAAAATGTAAGTAGGTTTCCCCATATGGCAAGGTGTTGCAACACTGTGAAGGAGCTGTAAACATCAAGAAAAGAGTCATGCGAAAAGATATTTACATAAATTTCAGTCACTTTGATTGCGAAAGCCTATGTTTAAGTAATACTAGCAGAATATTTCCAGAACCCAGTGGCTGGGTGACTAAGTTTTTATCATTTTATGAAACATACACATGTTTTATGCAATTATGCCATCCTTCAAAAGAGTGAAAAGTGCTCTTTTTCATTTAGGAGAACTAATTAGAAGAGTTTTAGGGAGATTCTGAAGATTGATTCACTCCTAATGTGGATTCCCAGTTAAGGGTTGTTCATATTCTTCATATTGGGGTCAGAGTCGCAGAAATAAGGATTGGAATTCAAGAATGAAGACAGAATATAGCGGCTTACTTGGTATCTAATGCAACAACAAATGCCTGCAGCCAAATACATCCAGAAAGCACAACCATTGATATCTCCTCCATTTCACACCGCTCAAAAGCATAGGAGCAAATGGTGATGGAAAAGACTACTACTGCCTAAAAAACATCTCAATTTCAATACCATGTTAAGCAAAAATAAATTATCACAAAGTCACTTGTAGTGCAACATAGACTGAACAATAAAATAGGAATTACTTTGAAACAAGTGCAGTATTGCTGGTTCCTCAATGGGTGATGGGGATTCATTATTCAAAAATGTAGAACATTTCATTAACAGGCCTAATCATTCAAGGTTTTTGGTGAACAAAGTTAATGGTAACCTCAGGCACATGAGCAACACATTATTAGCCTTTTCATTTAGACCACAACATGCAATAGTCAGGGAGTCAAATAGAAGGCTATAAATATAAGAGCCTAAACAATAAACACTACAAATTAGTTTAGTCGAGAATTTACTTCCCGTGACCCATTTAATGTCCCTTTTCACTTCTTTTGAGGGTCAAGGCTGCCAAAAGCCCAAAACTTTGACAAGTTTTTTAAGATCTATTTCTTTAAATATTTGACATACCGGTTCTTGAGGAAGCTTGCAGGTAGTACTTTTTATGTAGTTCTTTTAATTGTATTAGAGTATTATGGTAAGCTAAATTTAATTAACTCCACCTAGATGACAGTAAAAGGGACACAAGATGGGATGGAGATGCATGATTCTCTCATTCCTTTGTATATGACTGTTGAAACCCTAAGCCTGTTAGGAGTGGGCCCATTAGGTTATAGCTTTCTCTGTATAAATTATTGTAATCTGTACCGCACTAGTAATGAGAAATAAATGAAACCATTCATTCTTTCACATGGTATTAGAGCCTAAACCCTAAATATTATATCCCTTTTCCGGCGCCACCACTGCCCATCGGAGATCTACCGCCTCTGCCACTGCCGCCATTGTTCACTATTCCGGTCCTGCCTTGTGGTTTTTCACCCAAACCAAGCCCACAGGCCTCATCAGAACAGTGTCGCGAGCCTAGGGCTGAAGTCCGGTCGCCGCCTACCGCCGCACGTGCCGCAACGCGCCACTGCCGTCGCCTGGCCTGCCACCCCTTTTTCCGGCCAGATCTCCCTCCTCCGATCTCCGATCGAGACATCGTTGGACTCGTCTCGACGAGACGCTTCAGGCAGTGTTGTTCGTTTCCCCTGCTGCCGGCCGCCGATCGCCGCCGCCGTTCTCCGGACACCGCCGCCAACCAGTGTGCTTGTTTTTCGTTGGTAATCTCTATGACTTCATCTTTTACCTCTTTTCCCACCATTACTATGGACAAGTTGGTTGGGAGTGAATTATACTTTGTGGGCTGCATCGGTGAAACTTTGGTTCAAAGGCCAAGGTATGTCTGATCATCTAACTAAAACGGTTGAGGACATTGAAGAATCAAAGAAGTAGATTGGGAAAAGTCGCATGCATTATTATGCAACATGTTAGGGCAATCCATTGACCCTAAATTCTATAACATTTACAAGGCCTATGAGACGTGTTATGATGTTTGGAATAAAGCCAACTCACTTTATACTAATGATATCCAGATATCCAAATGCTGTATTCCTAGTGTTGAAACCCTAGGCCCGTTACAGTGGGCCCATTAGGTTATAGCTAGTTTTAAGTATAAATTATTGTAATCTGTACAGTTCTATGAGTGGAAATAGATGAAACCCTCACACTTTCACATGGTATCAGAGCCTAAACCCTAAATAATCCCTCCCACCGCCGTTGCCGCCGCTGCCACCGGAGCCGACTGTCTTACTGTTCCGACGTCCACCTGGTGGGTTTTCTTCCAAACTAACACCATAGGGGTTACCGGACCGTCGTCGCGAGCCTACAGCAGGAATCCGGTTGCCGATCTCCGCCGCACGCGCCTCCACGCGCCGCCACCGTCGCCGGACTGCCTCGCTTTTCCGGCAGATCTCTCTCCTCCGGCCTCCGACCGCGACACCGCCACCACCGTGATTCGTCTCGAAGAGGCGCTTCTGGGAGTGTTGACGGATTTTTTTTTTTTTCTCGCCGCGCCGGTCACCGCCGGTCAGAGAGAAACAGACAGTGTTCAGACAGTGTGTGTTATTTTTTGGGTAATCTCTATGGCTTCCTTTACCTCTTATCCCACCATTACTATGACAATTGGTTGGGAGTGAAAACTACACTTCGTGAGCCGCATCTGTGATACTCTGGTTCAAAGGCCAGGGGATGTCTGATCATCTAACCAAGAAGGTTGGGGAAATTGAAGAATCAAAGAAAATCGGATTGGGAAAAGTCAGAGTGCATTGTTGTGCAATATGTTGTGGCAATCCATTGACCCTAAATTATATCTTATTTACAAGTCTTATGACACTTGTTATGATGTGTGGATAAAGTAAGTCATTGTATACAAATGATACCCAAGGCTTATTCCCTTTGTCTAATATGCTTATTTCCGTTCCACTGCTGATATGAGATACACAGGATTTCTTGGTGATGGAAGCATTTTACAGCAGGAGTATCATAGTTTAACTTCCATAATCAGGAGACGTCTGAAATCATGCGAAGCAGTATGATAAGTTCTTTATGGTGATGACATTGGCTTCCCTTAGGCTTGACCAGGTTCACATTCGTGTTCAGATTCTTGTCCAGTCCTAGTGTGCCTACCTACACTGAAGCCGCTGCCAGACTGCTTCGTATTGCCTCGACTCCCTCGATTGAACCTATTGGAGAATCATCAGTTCTAGCTACTCGGGCTGTGGATAGAAAGGACCTTCTGGACATCTAGTGGTGGTGGTGTTCGTCGTGGCAGACGTCCTCGGTGTGAATACTGCCACAAAGATGATCATACAAAGATCGTTGTTGGAAGTTACATGGTCGGCCTCCCCGTTTTGTTAATCTGGTCCAGGCCGCTGCATCCGAGAGTCAGACTCATGAGCCAACCTCTACCCCAGTTGAGCTGACCTCTGGGGAATATGAAGAGTATCTCCAACATAAAGCAGCATCCCGCCTTGAATCTTCCACATCTAATGCTGGTACTTCATCTTTGGTTGTCTTTCACACAACCAATACTCCAAATTCTTGGATATTGGACTCAAGGTGCTTCAGATCATATTTCGGTAAACTTTTCTCTTTTGGCATAATGTGTCTAGTCTAAGGACTTTACCCATGGTCAACCTTAGCTAAATGGTATCAAACACCAGCAATTGGTGTTGGTCCAGGCTTTCCCCATATTCGTCTTTTTCTTTGGAGTCTGTTTTATATGTCCTAACAGTCCTTCAACCTTATCTCTGTGAGTAAAATTACCAGTATCTCAATTGTTCATAACCTTTTTGTGCTGATTCGGTTGTTGGTGCAGGATCGCAAGTACGGGGAGTGGTGATTTGGCACCGCAATGAGTCACAGGGCCTCTTATTATGCAGGGGTGGTGATGTTGCTGCTTCTGCTCTACAGATCTCCTTTACTTATTCATAGTCGTTTGGGTCTCCTAGTTCTCTAAACTAAAACGGATGGTCCCCAGGTCCTGTCTATTGAGTCTTTTGATTGTGGATCGTGTCATCTTGGAAAGCAATCACGTTCAGTCTTTTCACGAGAAGAGTCAATAATCGGGCTGCGTCCCTCATTTAGTTCATTCAGATATATGGGGTCCTTGTCCGTGTCAACTCTATTTTAGCGGTTTTCGTTATTTCGTAACCTTTATCGATGATTATCGAGGTGCACTTGGTTTTCCCTTATGAAGACGTTCGAATTGGTTTCAGATTTTCAAACTTTTTGTGCTGAAAAATACAAACTCAAATTTGCAACTCATTCGTGTTTTGGCGTAGTGATAATGCCTAAAGAAATCTCTCTAATTCTTTTCACGTCATATATTGACCATCTCGTGGTATATTGCATCAAAGGATCATGTGTTTATACACTCCAACGAATGGGTGGCTGAGCGTAAGAATAAGACATCTAGTAGAAATTGCCCGTACTATGTTGTTACACTCCCATAGTTCATTCCAATTCTGGGCTGATGTTCATTCCCAATTCTGGGCTGATGCTATCCTTACTGCTTGTTACCTGATCAATCGCATGCCAATCTTCTGCTCTTAACAATGACACCCCAATATTCCATTGTGGTGTCCTTCTGTTGATCCTTTCCCTAGTTCATCCTCGTGGTTTTTGGGTGTGTTTGTTTTGTTCATGAACATGACTCAGGTGATCCAAAATTAGATCCTAAAGCATCAGTGTGTCTTTTTGGTTATTCCGGTGTCCAAAAGGGTTATAGGTGTTATTCTCCAGCACTAAAGCGTCACTTTGTGTCCGCAGATGTCACATTTATTGAGTCCACACCGTTTTTCCATTCCTCATCAAGAGACACGATCCCTGTCTCCGATGGTGCTCCCGTACCTTATCTTGGTCCACTTTCCTGTTCAGTCCACTGTTCCTCCAGCTCAACCGACTGCTCGTAACCCGCCCCTTCAGGTTTATCACCGGCATCCTCCGCCCTGCAGTTCCTGAGGTCCCTAGTGACTTGCCAGTGCTGTCCGATCCTTCGGCTGCGGTTCCACCACTTCCACTGCAATCTGACACTGATCTCGACTGAGGCACCTATTGCTGTTCGAAAAAGTACACGTTCTACTCGTAACCCCCATCCTATATATACCTTTCTGAGTTATCACCGTGGTTCGTCCCCCTTACTTTGCATTT
>VALG01013688.1:0-11657 GCA_009835305.1 Ipomoea purpurea
CGTGCCCCGGCGTTTCTATATATACTGGCCGAGTCTCTCATTCGAGGCGACTCCTTTTGGCTTTTTCACGGAAACGTCTAAGGGTCTGGCCCTTGTTTCCTAACTTTCTCTCGCCGAGTCCCTCAGTCGAGGCGACCCTTTAGGCTTTTTCTGTTCTCAGAAACGGTTCAGGGTCGTGGCCCGGCGTTTCTATATATACTGGCGAGTCTCTCATTCGAGGCGACTCCTTTTGGCTTTTTCACGGAAACGTCTAAGGGTCTGGGCCCTTGTTTCCTAACTTTCTCTCGCCGAGTCCCTCAGTCGAGGCGACCCTTTAGGCTTTTTCTGTTCTCAGAAACGGTTCAGGGTCGTGGCCCGGCGTTTCTATATATACTGGCCGAGTCTCTCATTCGAGGCGACTCCTTTTGGCTTTTTCACGGAAACGTCTAAGGGTCTGGGCCCTTGTTTCCTAACTTTCTCTCGCCGAGTCCCTCAGTCGAGGCGATTGGCTGTACCCATGCACTTTATTTAATTTTCCTGGAATCTTTGGGCTCATACATGTATGTCATGGACTACTGATAGAACTTTTAAGATGAGTAGCATTCATATGCGATCGACGAGCCTTCCGTCCATAGTCTCTAATTTGTAAGTCTCGACCTGGACTACGGCGGCAATGCGATAAAGGGCCTTCCCACTTGAACGCGAGCTTGCCTCCCTCGGTGGGCTGGCTGGCTTGTCGATCTCGGAATACTAGATCGCAACCTGGAAGGTTCTCGGGCGAGTTCGTCGATCGCGATATCTCTTCACCGCCTGCTGGTACTCACCATCCGGGCACTCGCGGCTTCCCTTCTTTCTTCAGGAAGTTCTTCTCATCTGCAAGCTCTCTTCATTTGGCCTCGTCCGAATAGGTGCAACTCGGTAGGTGGCTCGACCACTTCAACCGGGACCTTGGCCTCAAAGCCGTAAGCAAGCGAGAACGGACTCTCTCCAGTCGCTCGCCGCTGGGTGGTGCGATAGGCCCCATAGGACTCGGTCAAGCTCGTCCGCCAGTTACTTGGACGTCTCGAGCTTCTTCCTGATTCCGTCGACCAATGTCCGATTTACATTTTCAACCTGCCATTTGCTTGGGGGTAAGGCCACCGATACTTTGGTATGCTTGATACCGTGTCGACAGAATTCGGCGAAATGCCTGACAGTCGAACTGTCGATAAGCTGACGATGTTCGGGCAGGCCGAAGCGACAGATCACCTCTCCACAGGACGACGATACTGGTACTCGGTGATGGTGGCTAGAGGATCTGCCTCGACCCATTTGGTGAAGTAGTCGATGGCTACGACGCAAAACTTCAACCCTCCCGGGCAACGGGTAATGGACAGCAGTCTATTCCCCATTGCGAAAGGAATGGCAGTGGTAACCGGTGTGTAGAAGGATGGCCGGCTGGGTGTCCTTCCTTGCGAATGCCTGGCAAACGCTGAATTTAGACATCGCTATACAAATCGCATCATGGTCGGCCAATAGTACCCTTGCACGACCAACTTTCGGCGAGCGTGTGAGCCCCTTGATGCGCGCACAAATGCCTCGGTGCTCTCATCCATCACCTTCCCGCCTCGGGGCTTAAGCAAGCATTCAGCAAAGGCCTCCGAACGACTGATTGGTACAGGCGTCCGTCAATGATATTCGGGAAGGAGGTGCTTCGTCGAACTCTTGCGCGCGACGGCTGGGTCGGTTGGAACTCGCCCGTTTCTTAAACCGCCGGATATCCTCGATCCAACATCTCCGGGGTTTCTCCTCCGGGTCCATTCTTCGACGGTCACCTGCTGGATTGCTAGCGGTGCGTCTTCTATGCTTGGCCGACTTAGTTCCTCCTTCTGACAAAGCTTTATCAAGTGATCCGGTACCCTTCAGAGGGCGATTTTGGACAGGATGTCAGCTTCGACATTGTCCGCCGGATATGTACCTATCTCGTAGGCCTCAACCCTTTCAAACTTGATAGCACATTCTTTGTACAAAATTCTCGCGTTCTTAACTTCGCACGTTCCGAAATTTGCCGACTACTAGCCGGGAGTCGGTTTTTATCGGAGCCGCTCGACCCAGGTCTTTGGCGAGACGAAGGCCGTTCAACACGCTTCGTATTCGGCTTCGTTATTGGATGTAGGGAATAGGTACTTCAGGGCATAGTATGCGAAATCCCTCCGGAGAGATAAGCATGATACCGCCTCCGCAGTGCTGTCGACTGACGCTCCATCCGCGTGCATCTCCCACCATTCGCCCAGATTATTCTCCGAGGCGTGTTTTTCCCTTCCTCGCCGCGGTACACTCGACCAGAAAGTCGGCCAGAGCCTGACCTTTAATGGAGGGCCTGGGTTTGATACTCGATTCGTACTGGGACAGCTCGACGGCCATTTTATCAGTCGGCCGGAGGACAGAGGGTTTCGCAACACGCTCTCGAGCGGTTTGGTCCGTCAGACTCGGACGGTATGGGCTTGGAAGTACGTGCTAACTTACGCACGGTAAAACCAGGGCATATACGATCTTCTCCAAGGTGGTGTACGGGTCTCGGCAGGCTTTCAGTGAGCGACTTACATAGTAAACCGGGTGCTGGACTCCGTCCTCTTCCCGGACCAGCACAGAACTTACTGCTTTGGCCGAGGCGGCGCAGATACAAGAGTAAGGGCTCGCCCTCCTGGGGGAGTGGATAATACCGGGGGAGTCGCAGGTATTGCTTTAATTCTTCGAACGACTGCTGGCATTCGGCAGTCCAGGCGAATCCCTCTTCCTCTTCATAGCTTCGAAGAAGGGCACGGTTTTGTCCGCTGATTTGCTAAGAAAAACGGCTAAGAGCCGCCAGCGACCCGTCAAGCGTTGCAAGTCTTTGACGGGTGGTAGGAGGCTGCATGTCAAGGATAAGGCTTGTACCTTTTCTGGGTTAGGCTCGATGCCTCGCTTGGTGACCATATAACCCAAGACTACCACCCTGGACGGCGAATGCGCACTTCTTGGGGTTGAGTCGAAGGTTATATTTGATCATTACCTTAAAGCAGTCGGCCAAGTCTTCCGCATGATGGTCCTCTCTTCGACTCTTGACGAGGCATGTCGTCGACATACGCAGCCATCGACTTCCCCCAATAAGTGGTGAACAGTCGGGCACATTCGAGTGTTACGTGGCTCCAGCGTTTTGAGTCCGAATGGCATGACACGGTAGCAGTAAACCCTCCGGAGTCAGGAAAGCGGTCTTTTCTTCATCCGCCGGATTGCATGAATATTTGGTGATATCCCCGGAAGGCATCCATGAAACTGAGAAGCGCTTGACCCGGCCGTTTCGTCGACCAGCTGGTCGATTCGAGCAGAGGAAACGGGTCTTGTTGGCAGGCTTTGTTAAGATCCGTGTAATCGACACACATCCGCCATGCCGGGGGCTTTGGTACAAGGACCACGTTGGCCAACCATTCCAGGTATTGACTTCTTGGTACGTGCCGGCTGTTACAAGGTGCTTACCTTCTTTCTTTACGAACTCCTCCGGTCGTTGTCGCCAATATCGTCTTTTCTGTATGACGGCGATGTTCAGGGTCTACGGCGAGTCGGTGTGAGATGATCGATTGATCGACGCGGGCATGTCTTCAGGGCCCAGGGAAGACCAATCGGTGCTCCTGGAGCACTCTCACGATTTCTCCTTTTAACTTCTCCGGAGCCGACTCTAATTCTTAAACCGCCGCTGGCTGTGCCAGGTCAATCTCGACTTCCTCTAGCTCGACGGCCGGCTCTGGGGGGGCGGTATAGCAGTTCTTTAGGGGGCCTCTCAGTGATCTCATGGACCTGCGTCCCCGCTTGCCCATTCCTCTACAGGCTTGGAGATAGCAATCGCGGGCGACCTTTCGGTCACAGCGCACTGTTCCTATCCCGCTCGCGCGTGCGGAACTTTAGGCATAGATGCTCGATAGAGATTAAGGCTCCGAGGTCTTCCAGACCCGGCGGCCGAGAATGGCATTGTGCGAGCAGGCTAAATCAACCACAATGAATTTCATGCTCAACTTTTGGACATCGGATAGCTGCCGATCTCCACGGGGAGTGATAGACCCTTCGGCTTCCACTGAGTCTCCAGTGAAGCCGGCAAGAGGGGTGTTTACGGGTCTGAGCTGTTCTCGAGTCAGCGCCCATCTTAGTGAAGGTCTCCAGTACAGTTGTTGACGCTACTCCCGGTGTCCAACCAGATCCGGCGAACGACCACTCCGTTTATATTCATGGCTATGACCAATGCATCCCGGTGTGGTGTTTCCCTGGGCTGGCAGGTCTTTATCGTGAACACGATGGGCCTCCCCCTACATGTCCTTTTGGGCTTCCTTCTCTGCCATAGACCCGACATAGAGCTGCCGGGCCCAGGCTTTCCGGGTGTTTGCAGAGTCGCCACCTTCGGGCCACGACTATCATGATTTATGACTGGCTTTTGACGCCACTGGGCCCTGCATCTTCCTCGGAAATCGACTGTTTGCCCGGGCTATTTCTGTTGTCGGCGGAGGGCCCCTCTCTCCTCGACCGTTGACCTTCTCTCCATTGGTTAGGAGCGGAGTCCTTGCTGGATGATCCTCCATGATTTTCTTCAAGTAGTTAGCACTCTTCGGTGCTGTGAGTTGTAAGATTTATGATATCGACAATTTAGGGGTCTACCAGTATCCTCACCCGATGCACGGTCGTCAATCGGCGGAGGTGGAGGCGGGCGACTGCTTGTACCTCATGGACCGGCGCTCTGGAGCGGGCGGTAAGTGTGGACGAGGGGCGATCATACGTCGCCTAGCTCGGGTCCCGTCGAGACACGTCCGTGCGTCTTTCTCTCGTCTCGGTTTCGTCCTTTTCCACCGGCGATTCGCCGACCTCACGTTGCCGCTTATGTTTATGGCCTGTTCTGTGTTGCTCGCTGTTGGCATTTGGATAGCGTCGGCGTACGTCGCCGGGCGGTTGTCCTCAGGTCCCGTATAGCTGCCCGGACCAGAGATCAAATGAAGAAGGTAGTGCTGTTTGATCCTCCACCCTTCTATCGATTGCATCTCCCTTTGCCAACGACCAAATAAACCTTTAAAGACTCGCCTTCCTCTTGATGAATGTCGCCCAAATGTGTCAAGTCTTTCTGCGGCTTAATGTTAGCGGCATACTGGCTCATGAAACGGTCGGCCAGCTTCAAAGCTGTGGATCGACCCTGGGGGCTGTCCTACGAGCAATCTTTGCGCGGCTCTTTCAGCGTGGGCAGGAAAGCACGGCACATGACCGGGTCCCGTACTCCCAGGACTTGCATTTTGGGCTTAGCTTAGTAGGTGTCCGGGGTCGCCTGATCCGTCGAACGTAGCTTGTTCCGGGAACTTGAAGTCACCCGGTATTTTTGAATGCCATAATCTCGGCGGAGAAATGGTAACGAGGTAGCAGTGCTCGGCCGGGCCTTGGTCCTTCCTTCTACCTGCTCTTTTCAATTCTTACTCTTGCGCAGGTTGCCATTTCAACCCTTTCTTGGGTGTGGTTGCCTGTCGACTCTGCCACTTTCGCCGACCTCCGACTCGGCGACTTGGTCTTGGTCTCGGAGGGTCGCTCCACGCGGCGAGCCGTCGCCCGCCTTTTCCGCCGGTTGTGCTCACGCGTGCTCTGCCGACGTTTGTCCTTATGGGAACGCGGAGGGGTTCTCTTCGCCCCAGTCGTTCTCTTGCGACCGCCGTTCGACGCCAGGCCCTAACCTAGAATGAACGGATTGGGCGGGTTTACTCATTGCCCGGCGGGCTGACTTGGATTGTTCGGCCTTCGCGGCGGCGGGAGGGTCTGTTGCGGTACCCGAGTAGCGGATTGCTCTCGTACGCCACGACTCGCTTCGGCAAAAGCGCGTCCGATTGCATGCAACTGATCCGGGGTGAGTGGTACCGCAGTCAGCTGTGGTTCACTCGCGGAGTCAGCGGCGGCGTCGCGTCGTCCTCTCGGCTTCGGGTGCTTCTGATTCAACCGCTCTCTCAAGTCGGCTTCTAGCCCTTGCGCCGGCTCGCTTGGTCTTGGCTTCCTGTCATGGTAAAATCTCTCAATTGCTTATGACTAAGCTCTTCGAATGATTTCTCGACTAGTTTTGCTCAGAAAGCACGTGGCTCTTTGTTTCGATCCCCACAGACGGCGCAGTGATGGTTTTTGGGTTTTTTCGGGGCCCAAGGAGGTCCAACACAACCTAAAGCTGGAGGAGACCTTTCACAAAAGCCTTGATTTTAGTGAAAAATGGTTTGCTCGAAGTATTCTCTATGCCCTCTCCGGGTATTCGAAATCTTGTCCTTTACAAGGGTGGAGGAGTCTATTTATAGCGACTCCCTCCTCGGCCGACTTAAGACTTATAATGCGACTTTAAAGACTATAATTAATATGTCGAGCGTTGGGGCGACGTTACAAGCTCGGCCAACGGCTCTCTCTAGCTTATAACGGCGGACGTGTCGCTCTTTAATGCTACAACGGCTCCTCCCGTTGATTGCTTCAACGGCTTCTCTGAACCGAGTCCTCTCTGGGCCGGGTCTAGACGACCCTTTCTTTTGGATGAACTCGGATTGGCTGTCCTGTTGCTCCGGACTGGGCCTTCTCTTTTGGGCTGGGCGAGTCCTGGACTCGGCCAGGCATTTTCTAGCCTGCTCTAGTCAGCCTCTTTTCTTCTCCGGCCTTCTCTCTCTGGGCTCTTTTCTTGGGGCGGGTTCTCCCCCATCAATAATAATAATAATAATAATAATATAATAATAATAATATAATAATAATAATAATAATTAAATAATAATAAACAACCACCGATTGTCCGCGCCGGACGCCGATGGCTGTCTTCTTCATGGACAACTGCGGCTGTCCGGCAAGGACATCCACGATTGTCTAAGGAATACGGCCATGGTCGTCTTCTAGATCTGGAATGCATGTGGGTGACGACCATGATCGTCTTCCTTAGACAGCGCTGGCTGTCTCACCGGCTGTCCGGCGCGGACAGCCGGTGGTTGTTTTTTTTTTTTTTAATTTATATTTATATTTTTATAAATAATATGTTTTATTTTTAATAAATAAGAAATTGTTTTAAACATAAATAAAAAGACACGTGTCAACCCCACGTGGCTTTAACCTGATAAACAAGTCAACATGGACTTAATTGAACTATTTACCGGCTTATTACACTTCAATGAAGCTTTTTTTTACTTAGGGACCCAATTGCACTCTCTATGTGACTTAGGAGGCCAATTTGACACTTTTTCCCTGTTATTTTAATAATGGTGTATATAGCGAATAGTCACTTAAACTGAACCAGAAACATTAGATTTTATTACATATACTAGTTTTTTACGCGCATTGCGCGATTGAGATAATGACCAATGTTTTTTTTTTTTTTTTTTTTTTTTTTTTTTTTTTTTTAAATAAGACTTTACTTTTAAAGTGTATCAATGCAAGATTATATTAGAATTGTTCATGCATAGATAATTGAATGTTAAATTTGCGTATTTAAATAGACAATTCTAAGTTTACAATGCAAGATAATATAGTCAACATTATTATAATTGTCAATAAATAATTGTATAGGTATGGTTTGAAACCAAATACGGGACATAAGCGAAAGCAAATAAAATTTAGGCATAAAGTATTACAATATATACTAATATCGAAGAGCTAAATGCTGATTGCTGAACAAGGACATTGCGAGGATAGTTTTCCACTTTAATTTGTTGTGTAATTTGAATCTACTTCTTGTCAATAAATTCCCAAGTAGTTATATTTATTGACTTAATTATATTTTTTTTAAACTATATAATATATATATATATTATAGATGTATATACTATCATATATATATACCCTGTAGGTCATTTTACTGTTAATCTAAATGCTAATTTTATCAAATATCTTTTTTACCAACCGTTTGATAATAATTCGTTGGTCAAATTCGCTGATATAATCCTGCTAAGCGCTACCGCTAATTGCTGATTGTCAAACAAGGGCTTGCTAGGTAGTTCTCACTTTAATTTGTTGTGTGATTTGAATTACTCTCTTTTGGTCAACAAATCCCTCAAGTTTAATATGATTGACTTTATTAATTATATTTTTTTTAATTTTTTCATGGTATTAATAAAATATTGGTAAATAAAGATATTTAGGTATTTTGTATTATAACTTTTGATATTTATTTAAATAGTGCACAAAAAGATACATAGACAATGTAGTGAATCTATCAATTAGATGGAATTTGGGAATGTTAAAGAATTTTTACATTGGGGAAATACAAAGCAATATAACGAATAAAATTATTTCTCTTAATTAATTTATTGATAATGAATATTTTTTTTAATAAAGACATTGTAGTGACAATGTAGCCAATATAATCAATTGAGAATTTGAATGTAAAGAATTTTTATATTGAAAAAATAAATACAATATAACTAATGAAATTATTCTCTTATTTAATTTGTTGATAATGAATAGTTTTTTTTTTTAATAAATACATTGTAGACCAATTCTAAATTAAAGAATGCATATGTATTTTTTTGTTGTAGCTACTAAGTATTATTTAATTTTAATTTAATAAGGAGTGAAATAGAGTACTAATTATGCCAACTTTGATTGGGATGGAGTTCGAACCTAAGACCTTTTCTTGTTGTAATCAATAAGTTAACGGTGAAACTAGTCAGAATTAACGGAAAAGATATATTTAACCGAAAAGTTAAACGGATAATCTATTCTACTCAAGGATAAATTTCGGCAATCTTATAGAAAATTAAAATCTGATTAAATCTGAGGTTCATTCAGTTTGGAATTAAAAATATAATTCACTGGTGATTTTTTTCTACCCATTTATAGGTCTACTCGTCTAGGAGCTCTGTATCGATACCTGATTAAGTATATGAGTATATATATATACGTATACTGATTATATCACATAATATATTTATATGATAAATACCCTGATACGTACTATATACGCGGTTACTACTTATCTAATTATCATACTAGGGAAGGGAATCAGGCCTGGCATCTTGTTGGCGGTCTCCCGCGTGCGGTAGAATTTACCATGTGTGAGGTGTTGATACTTAATGTGCGGTGAGTCTTGTACTTAATGTGCCTGAGATTTGTACTTAATGTCGCGTGGAGTTTTCGGTACCTCAATGTGCATGGAGTATTGTGCTTCAAATGTGCCGAGGAGGTTTGACGTGTTATATGGTGCGTGACGTTTTAACACAATCGCACCAGGGAAGCTATAACACCAAATCATTCAGATCACAAATCATACACATTAACACAAAAGTCAGCAGAAGATGAAGACGATATATGATAGAGACTCAGAGGGGAGAAGAAGAGAGACTTTAAGGGAATAGGAAGAGAAGACGAAGATCGTATTTGATGTTCTCCTGTATATGATGAAAACTAGAGAGATGAGGAAGAGAGGTTAAGGGAATAGGAAGGAGATTGAAGACGAACGTATATGAGAAGAACAGAGATGGAGTGAGAGGGATTAAGGAAAAGAGACGGAAGGAGAAGACAAGAGACGAAGACGTATATGTACACGGCGCACCAGAACCACTTAACATGTACATTACTCGACGCAATTTGTACAAATCTCAGCACATTAACACACGATTCAGGGCACTTAAGTACAAAACTCACAGCACATTACATGTACACACTCCGCACAATTAAGTACAAAAACTCACGCACATATCAACCCGCGACAAATCGCACGCGATAAACACACCACCGCGCACTGGAACTTTCACACTATATATATAGTTCAGTTAGTATAGTATATAGCGTATCATATACTCTATAATATACGATACTGATCTAATATATATATAACTATACTACTTATTAATTATATATATATTGACTAGTCATTAGTTATAACTTATATATCTACTATATAGCCTGCAAGGTAGAAAGAGATGGCGACATATTACATATTACATTGCATTAGTCACAAGGATTCATATTTTATTTATTAATTCGTTGGGACAATAGTATTCTTAGGATTGGTGGTGTTGGGCACTTGGGTGTGATGGTGGGGTGCTCTAAGTATGGATGAAATTAAAGATTATTTGTGATAATGGTGTACAAATCAAAGTTGGGATTGTTGTCCAGCATTTGAGAAAGCCTTTCAGTCAGATCATCCACCTCCCTTTGCAACATCTTAATGTAATTGGAAGTCTCATCCAGTATCTTTGAGGGTGGGATCTGTAAAATTTGAAGACAATTAAACACACTTCATCATAACTACTTATGGATTTTCATTTCTGGTGACAAAAAGTGGAATTGTCCATCTTAGACGCCTCACATTTTGACATTTTGTTATATTATGGACTGTGGTTTATATTGCATTGTGGACTCTAGTTCAAAAATTATGTGTTGCAGATAGCACATTTTGTACTTGTAAACAAATTGAAGACACATAACATGTACAAAATATGTTAAATGCAGATACATAACATGTTAACATATTCTCTACCTGCTGTTAACAACTTATGTGTCTGTAATTATCATGTGATGTGCCTTCAATTTGTTTATAGGTACAGAAATAGTTAATTGCAAGTAAATAATGTGTCAACTACATATACAAAATTTTAAGGTTATTTTTGGATTAAGCTCCACAATGAAAGGTAGACCCTAGTCCATGGTATAATTGCCCTATATGTTTGTGTAGATTTAGATAATTATGAATCATATTGATTGTTTTTCCCTCCCAATTACCCAAGCTAAGCTCCTGTTTCTCTAGGGTTTTGACGCTGTGCTCCCTGTTTCTCTAGGGTTTCGACTTGTTTTTTCCGGCAAGACACTAGCTGCGAACGGCGTCCGACGACGTGAGAGGGATGGAGATGCGCGACATCATCACGTCGACGGCGGACATCAGGTTGGACGACGAGGAGGAGGGCGTCCGGTTTGAAGATGAGACGTATGCGATGGCCGAAAACCTACCAGTACGGAATACGTGGACACTGGTGGGGGAAGTTCCTCACGACCGGATATTGAAGGTTAGATGTAAGAAGAGGGGATGGCTGCGCGTTAGCGGCGTTGGATGGGAGATGCGAGATACAGACTGTTACTCCCGAATCTGTATCTCTTTATACGTTCTTTTATGAAGCACGACATGGCGGGTCGTTGAGAGCCCGATGGGCCCATGGCGGTTTGAAACACGACGTTTTTGTGTCAGATTTTGGATGATTGGGGTGAGATGCCGAACAGTGGTAGTGACGTTAAAACGGTGGATTGTCTGGATGCAAGTTTAGCTGATATGCCCCTTAGAGATTTATCGAACGGTGGATGGTGCTCAAAGGGAGTTGGCTTCGCAGGGGGTGTTTTATCGGTACGTCAATGAACGAAATTTGATGGAGACGTGACCTGACTAGTGGGTACGTTTTCCCAGCGATGGTCACTTTGCCCTTGAACGGGTCGACGAGAAGATGATAATGCGGGACGGCTGTGGTATCATAGGGTAAGTTTAGTATGAGGGCTGGTTGCATATGTTTTGTTTTTTCATTTGTGGTAGTGGAATGGTGCGGTACAGACTAAGTTTTTGCCTCTGGTTCGTCGGCGAGGGTGGCGAAACCTCGGTAACGTATGTTCTATGTTGCGGGCAATGAGAGCTGGAGGGAATAAGGTCGGCATAACCGTAATGGGACGAAGTAACGTGGTTTAATGCTAGGGCAAGAAAGGAG
>VALG01013690.1:0-10398 GCA_009835305.1 Ipomoea purpurea
GGGCCCCGAAAAAAGAGAAGGGAGGGAAAAGTAGGGATGGGGATTGGAGACGTTGAGATGGGTGAAGGGTAAAAAATAAAAAAAAAAAACCTTTTTTATGGCAGGCTATGGCTTCCAAACTCGCCCATCCCAATGAGTATGTTGAGTGGGAACTATCTTGGTGGGAAATTCATAGACAATTCGTGAGATACAACACTTGGTCCGCTAGGAACGCTTGATTTTAGTGTGTTTGATGGAAACAAAAGTGAATTGTGTTCATGCAAGAAAGACTCCATATGAATGGGGTACAAGGGTTCATTTTATGTGGATAGTATGGGGATTGGCTTTGTTATGGAAGGTAAATAACATGGCTAGACTGCTAAGCTACCTTGTAACGATATTGATTTAGAGATTTCAATTCCGGACATGCAACCCTAAACGTTTTAACCTGTTATTACGGATATCCAAAGAGGGGTAGGAGGAGGGAGGCATGACATCTTCTGCGAGCTTTGAAGATGCGTTCGACACTACCTTAGGTGGTGATTGAGGACTTTAATGACCTGACCTTCTAGTTAGAGAAGGGTGGACCTCGACTGCATCTCCGAGGGTCTATTACAGGGTTTTAGCAACACCGTGGATGCTTGTGCGCTAATGCACTTGCCAACAATTGGGTACTTTCTACTTGGGAGATCAAGGGGAAAGGCACAAACTGCCTGGGTTAGAGGAAAGGTTAGATAGTGTGCTTGCGGGTGCGGATTGGTGTGTCATCCATGACAATGCAAGGGTTTACAAATGTCGATACTCGGACCTCGAACTACTTGACCCTATTCCTTGATGTGTATGAGCTGGTGGTGAGAAAGGGGAGGGCGGAGATTTAAGTTCGAGAACGCTTGGCTACTTAATGAGGCGTGTAGCTGATGGTGGTGGAGGCGTGGGGGGAGTCAGCCGGGTTGGGTTGGTAACATAGGGCTAAGCCACTTTAATAGTAGTGTATGTAGCATTATTGGTAGTCCTTATACTTTTATTTTGTTCAATTTAGTCCTTGTACTTTAAAAAATGGTGCAATTAAGGACAACAGTTAACATGTTAATATTATCGTTAACTTAAGTTATGTGACGCTGTGATATTTATATTCCTACTCATATATTACTTTATAATAATTTAAAAAATTATTTTACCACCAATATATTAAATTAGTATGTCCAAAATAAATTTACGACCATGTTCGTAATGAGATTTGGACAATTGTCCTTAATTTATACTTTTATCACTTTTTAAAGTAGATGGACTAAATTGAACATAATAAATGTACAATGATTAATTGAACAAAACACTATAGTACAGGAACTTCATAGTTACTTTAACCAGCATTATTCATACTATTATTTTTTGCCTAAAAAATATTTTACTCTTGCATTATTTTGATTAAATCTTTTATGAAATTATGTCTTGTAACGCATGTCAGATCTTGTCTAGGTACATTTATGATTAATAAATACGGAGTAGCAAAAAGAAAAAAGTGAATCTTTGTACACATCAAATCTTGTATAGTTGTATAGGTACAATTATGATTAATAAATAATACTCCGTAATAAAGAAAAATTGAATCAACCCACATGCAACTTATCAGTCATATTTATTTTTCCTACAAATTACAATTAATTAAGGAGCTTTTCGGTACCGACATTAATACAACCTAGCTACTCTTCCTTAGAATAAAAAATGCTACAACTATTCCCAAATTTTACTTCCAACTTTTGTTTTTTTTTTTTTTTTTTTTTTTTTTTTTTTTTTTTCACACTTATACTTTTAAATGTAATTTTTGATAGAATTTACATGATGAAATTGTCTTATCATAACTTGACATGTAAAGTAATAAAAGTTATAGGGTAAGAATTGAAATAATGTAATGAAAATGTAAAAAGGTTGTAATTAATAATAAATATATAGGTAGTTCAAATAGTCTAATGGGTGGTCAAAATGCTATTTGCACCACCCTATTAAAACTGATTTATTAGGTTAAAATTAATTCATTAAAAAAAAAAAAAACACCATCGCCTTCTCCAGTGAGAAGGCGACGGACTGCTTCTCACCGGAGAAGGCAACTGGACTGCCTTCTCCAGTGAGAAGGCAGCCCAGTGGGTTGCCTTCTCGCCGAAGAAGACAACTCATTTGCCTTCTCCGGGGAGAAGGTGACGGATCTCTTCTTTTTTTTTTTTTTTTTTTTTTTTTTTTTTTTTTTTAAATAACCCATTGGTTTTCCTTCTCCGGTGAGCCCTGGCTTCTCACCGGAGAAGGTGACGGGATGGAGAAGTTTTTTTTTTTTTTGTAATTAAAAAAAAGAAAAATAAATATAATCTTTGACCATATTTAATGCTGGCATTTACACCACCTATAAAGCTATTTGACCTACTAAGTAGATGGTGCAAATAGTAAAATAAGTGGTGTAAATAAAATTACCCTTACCAATAAGCCAACTTAGACAAATTTTAACTTTAAAACCGAATAGAATCATGATTGGCATGGTAGATGAAGTAATAATTATTAATGGTTTTCTGAACTCATTCTTTATCAATTTAGCAAACTGGAATACAAAATGACGACTGCTAGGCTGGAAGGAAGCTACCCCTCCAGACGTATTAGTCATTTCCGAATAGAAATCCAGAAAAATGAAACTTCATAGTACGAGTATATGGACATTCAGGGACGGTGAAGCTAAAAGGAAGCTACCCTCAGACATATTAGTCATTTCCTAACAAAATCCAGAAAAATGAAACTTCCATAGTGTGAGTAATGTGGACATCCAGGGATATATGCAAATCATGAAAGCAAGTTAAGGTCTTAAGGATTGTCCTATTGGTGGCTGAAAGCAATTGTAAAAAAGGTCATATATGATGGTTCCTGTAAAGTGTAAACTAGTTGCATGAGCCAAAAAGTTTATGGCGTGACAAGCCGAGTGCTAGCAGTTAGCTCGCTCCCCAACTTCGCATATGCATCCAAAAAAACAGATTGAATTGTTATTTGTTAGTAGATCAAACCTAAGATATCCTTTGCAAACAGAAATTTGATTCTTTTCTTCTCAAGTAAATGTACATTCCACTTTCAATGATTTACCTTTCTATGATGCAAGGCACTATGAAATGTGGTGAAAAAAGATAATAAACCGAAAAATGTAAATGAAAAAGTCATACGTACAATGGCCTTTTCTGAGAACTGATTCTTCAAACGACTGCAAACTGGAGCACAGGTATTACTGAACCACAACCAGTAATATTCTACAGGCGGCATGGCAAGATGGCTGTGTTAATGGATCCATTTAGCTCTGTATTTACAACATGCCACTACAGCCACCTTGATGCATAAAGCGATCAACGATCTGCAAGAAACCACCTAGAGATCACTCAAACCTAGCCAGGACATTGACCATTCTCCGTTGGAAGTTGCCAACTTCCTGATTTTTCGTTTGACGGTGGTGAGAAAGTTGTTTCTGCAATAAAGATGGTTTTGCATCTTTCATCAGATAGTGAGATTCTAGACATTCTTTAAACCACAATTGGTATATTGTGAACCCCATATCACATAGATATCTCATCCACAATGAAAATAATTCAAAACTATAATGGGCAGTTGGGCATTCACATCAGTGGCAATGAACATTACAATGATGACATTTACTTCAAAAGTAATAAGGTCAATGATGAATAGATATGGAAATTGTGATGAACATTTGCTGCTTCCTTTAAACCATTAAAGGGCATTAGCATTTGAAATCCTAATCTGTTCATCTTCTGTCTGGGTATAATGTCATATAGTGTTGGCATGTTGTAACTACAGAACTAAAGGTCACAGAATGAATTTAACTAACCTTTTATGCTTGCATAAGTGACAAGTTCGTTAAGAAAACTACAGAATGTAGTCAAGATGATCTTTTCTTGTTCTGCATATAAAGTGCTGAAGTGATCCCCGGAAGATGTATTTAAACTTATCCTTGCATTGCAACCCGAAATCCCAGTTGCAAACTCAGCTGCTGGGACCAAGTCATGATTGCTGTCACACATCAATGCCCGTGTCTCGGAAGACACTGCTCTTCCATTTTGAAAACTATCTCCATTGCATTCAGATGTGCTAGATTGAATTCTCTTAGCTTTGTTTTCATGGAACTTTCGAGCATCACAAAAATCCTTACTCTTTTGTGCAGCAGCAACTTGAATTTTACTCTGATCTATTCCCACATCACCATTCCTTGCATGTTTCTTTTCTGGAAAAGCCAAAGATACATTATAATTACATATTATTTCGATGTAAAAAAATTTAAATTTTAGAATACTAAACATTGACCTTTGGTCTGATCTATTCCCACATCACCATTCCTTGCATGTTTCTTTTCTGGAAAAGCCAAAGATACATTATAATTACATATTATTTTGATGTAAAAAAATTTAAATTTTAGAATACTAAACATTGACCTTTGGCTGATACGAGTGTTATCAACTGAGTATTTCAATAAAATACCAATTTGATTAACAGATTGGTTAATACAAGTTTGACTCGCATTAAAAAAGTGAATATAAACTACTTCAGATATCTTGTCCAGCATATAACAGGATATATCACAGTGAAGTATTAGGCAAAGGAAATGATATCATAGGATGTACCCAAAATAGTAGAGGGATGATTATCATCCATTGGGAAATTTAAGAGATTGGGTGGGACGCAGAGGGTTTTGAATCAGACTCCAAAATGTGTTTCATTCCCAATTGTATACATAAGTTTTAACCCCAAACTTAAGGGCACCTCACGCCCATGCCCTTGGGTTTTGTGAGGAGAGGGAAATTACGGGATGTGCCTCAGTGTCGCAGTGATCTATGTGTTTCATTCCCAATTGTATACATACACAGGCATAGACTTCGGTACCAATCTTAACTATTAATTTCCCTTGGAAGACTTAATTATGACTATAAGAAATTGTTTCCTGACCTGTTAACATCTTTGCAGCTTCTTTGGATAGCGTGACCAAGAGTAAGCAAAGTTCCGCAACATTTTGCAATTGGATGATGCTAGCTAACAAAGACCTTCAATCAAAATCAATAATAGAAAATTGTCACTAGTGTCTGACCAAGTAGAACCACCTTCTCTCAGAAGTCTCAGCCAATAAGAACATTTAATTTGTGAATGCCACCTGTACTTGCAGTTAGATGACTCTGGAACTGATCGAATTGCAAAGTCATATGGTGTAGCACACAGTGGACCAGAAGAGGCATCCTGATAACAGAAAATTAGAATTTTGGATTCAACATAACCTTGAATTATGGAAGAAGTTGTGAGACCATGAAAGTAGAGATGAGTTAAATCAGAATACTATGATATTCTCAAATGCACATCATTCTGCACAAAATCACATACTAGCTAGGTCAAGGCAGACACCGCAGTCCTGTTTGGATGTTTTACCAACTAGTCTATTGCACAAGATGATTATTTACTAATTTTATATTTTGACATAGAATTACACTATGGATAAAACAAACTCCATTAGAGAGGGATATGATAGATCATTTCTATGTAGGAATGATTAAAATAAGAATTATGTGATACCAAGACAAAATGTATGTTTTGTGGAAGTGATACAATAGGAGATACGAATATAAACCCTTTATTTATAAAACTTAGTCAAATTCACAAAATGGTGCTTGAAGACTAAGATATCAATAGCTTTTCTTCCTCACTTAAAAATAAATGGGCATATAAAAGCTACATGTAAGTTACTTAAGCAGCCAGATATCAGTTAAAACAAGAAACCACACCCATGTTAAACACTGAAAAGGGTGCACTTGGTGAAGGTGGATGAGGCCAACGGGTGGAGAGATATGTCAAATTAAGCATTTCAGAACATGCTAGTGTTAGATTTACATGTTACCTGTTGGGATTGTGAAAACTTATTGGATTTATCAGTAGAATTGTCTCCTGAAGGCATTTCCCCATTCTTTCTTTTCTTTGTAGGTGGTGTAGGAACAAACCAAGAATTACTAATAGCTCCATTGACAGTTGCATGGGATTGGATGAATGCAGCTAGATTTGTTTGAGCCCAATGGAAAAGAGAGCTTTTCCCGTTACTTCCATCAAAATTCTTACAATCTGCACATTTACAGTTTCCAGAGCAAAGAATATTAGCCTGGAAACACTCACAGTACTTCTTGAGACATCCAGATTTCTTGCAATTGCATCCTCTATTGTGTTTTCCTGAAGGCGAATCTTCACCCACTTCCACCTGAATTCCTCAAAGAAGTCAAGAAAGACAATGTTTAGCATTTGACCACTACAATTCAACCTTCCATTAAATAGAATGCTTAAAACTTGAAATTCAAATAATATAGAAAAGAGACTCTAGTTCTTGGCTTCTTGCTATTCAAACAACACAATCACAAGATCATGTTTGGCAACATTTTTAGGGTAAAATGATATTACTGTTCAATAGCAATCTAATATTAAACAATTAAAGAGTGTTCCTTCAATGACCTAATTAAGCATTCATGAGAAGAAAAAAGAGTCTAAATTCATTAAAAATGGCGTCTAGTTCTGATATGATTATTAAGGGAATATCTTTATTATTAGAACTGATTTATTATCTTTACTATTAGAATTGATTTATTTCCTATAGAGATAGCAAATAATTAGGGTAAGGAGCTTTAATGATTCTCCGTTCCTTTTTATGTTTTAGTTAGTCTTCCTTTCCTTCTTATGTTTTACTAGTCTTTGTAACCCTCTTATATAAAGGGGATTTTCATTCTAATAAAATAACAAGCAAGAAAGAAGTTAAGTTTTTTTTTGAAAGGAGAAAGAAGTTAAGTTAAAATCAAGAGGTGGGAAAACTCTCAAAATGTTCCTATTATCCTTGTTCCTTAAATTTATCTCTCAACATAGACATCCCCAATAACCCTAATCGCCCTTTGACGCGTGCTTTCGCCCGAGAACATAACAAGTTCCTACATCTTTTCTTTTGTTCTTCATAGAGTAATTATTTCAGCAACTTTGTGTTCCTTAAACAAACAGCAAAATGAAATTATCTAAAAACCAAACCATCCAAAATTTTGAAAGCATATCATAAGATTATTGCCATCTGCCTGTTCAAACATTACATAAGTCTATTTCTTTCTGTCACAAGTTATATAACTTCATGAGCATCCCTTCATTTGCAAGAAGCAGAATTTACATTTATACACCTATTTGTTTATACAAAACTAGCAGGCAATTATATGCTACTTAACATTTCTCGTTGAACTTTCATAAAAGACAACTTAAGTACTTCAACACTAAAATGTAAGTAGCACAGCCAACAGTCACCTACTCCACATTATTGACATTAAAGCAATAAAAAACAGAAAAGGAACATGTAAAAAGAAGAAAAGAAAACAATGGGTGATAGACACCATTAAAATACTTAAAGATTCAGTTTAACATGGACATAAGGTTTATACAAGTTTGTTGAGATAATTGAGATCTCAAATTACATACCACACCATTCTTCAGTCCCTGAGGGCTGCTAGTGATCTTTGGTCTGAAGGCATTTGGATTCCGTTCCAAGATTGCACTGAGTGCAATCTTCCTATTGACTTCATGCTCTATGTTGTTTTGACAGTTTTGACAGTTACATCCATCACAAAAAATTCCAGAGGCAAAGCATTCACAATACCTGGTAAATACTGAAATTAACACCATCTACACCCAATATATGGAGAAAAACAAACATGCTTATTGGAAGTATAAAGCATTTCTTACACCCTGTTTATTTCCATAAAACAAATATAAAAATTTTTATGAGTAAAATGTTTAACGTTATTCAAAATTTCACTAAATTGAAAAGTTTGTAAATACTAAACAATTTTCTTGGAAACTTCACTTTTACACCTATAGAGATCAAAAGACAAGTAAAACATTTAACACATTTTTTCTTAACACTGTTCCCACGCAAACTCCTCTGTTAGAAACAATGGTTAAGACTTTGACCATCAACTGCTCCCATGCAAACAGCATTTAACTCAGATGTCTCTAAAATTAGCAACTAAATGACTCTACGATCATGGTATAAAGTAAGTGAAATAATGACAAAGTTCTCTTGTTTAAATTTCAATAAATAAGTGGGTTTCACTGCAAGTTCCAACATACTTACAATTTTAAACATCGAGAATTCTTACAATTGCATTGCTTTTGCTTGTTGGGAGTACCATTCTTCTGTCTCATAGTGGAATTGTATTGCAAGTTAGGAGGCTCTGTCTTGCTAACAAGAGACATACATCCATAAGTGCCAAATAATGATAAGAACTCCAAAATTTAGTTAGACTAAGCCACCAAGTACAAGAAAAAATGGACAGTTCAAGTAAGCAACTGACCTTATGTCTATATCCTCTTGGAAGTGACAGCACAAGTAAACGTCAAAACATTTCAAGAATGATATCCAACATAACAATTAATTACAAAATTATTACTAACTTGATAGTCTGTATAAGGTTGGAAATTTTCTTTTGGGAGAACTCCCTACTTGATGTTGTACATCTCTCCCCTATTAGATTTTGGTAGCATAATTGTTTTTTTTAAAGAGCACAACACCTTAGAAACTCCCATTAAAGCCCAATTTTGGACGTATTAATTGAAGTATTAAATGAACTAAGCAGTTTTATAAAGCTGAACACTCTAATTAAAAATCTATGTATTCTCTTCTTCTTAACAAGTGTTTCATTTAGTAACAACATTATCACAGCGCTTTATGAATTTTTCACCTAATCAAAACCTCAAGATTTAGCTTTCTGGTAAAATCACATACATTAGTGAAACGAAACAACTCTAGAAAATCATTTTCTAGCAAAAATAATACGAAATAAAAAGTTTCTACAGCTTAGAAAATATACATACTTCAATACTTACACGACTTGCTGCATTACTCGAGGCAGTGATTGTACCGGACGAGTCCTAAATACTCGTGCCACTGCCTGCGTTGGCCGCGGTGAATTTAACCGTGTCGTTGACGGTAGTATTGTCTTAACCTGCGCCGTCGACGGAGGCGGTGGTGGTGATTGTGTAGCAAACATCATTGCATGCCTCTTAGCGAGTGCGAGCAACTTTGATTGCAAAAGCGCTTGCGGATGCTCCGACAATATCTCAATCGCCGAGGATTTACGCATCACCGTGAAATCAAACTGCCTCCCTAGCTTCTTCAATGGAAGCTCACTTGCCTCTGTCTTCGAAAATGCCGTCACGTCACTCTCCTCCATGACACAACTTCTCCTCTTCAACTTAAAATAACTCAGAAAATGAACATTGAATTAATTTCTCGAAATTATTCAGTTGCCGGAATATGATGTCAATCATAGTAAAATGGATGAAAGCTCGTCGGAATTTGATGTCTCGCGACATCCACTCAGAGAGAAGAAGAGATCAAGAGACAGGCAGAGAGCTTAGAGGTTTTTCCGACGGACTGTTCTACGTTTGAAATTAAATGTTGTGAAACAAATTACGGCGCGATCAGGGGCATTGGATGAATGATGATCCGACGGTAATGATTGAAATGAAATGCTCTACCTGACATATAAGAGTTGAATGAAAAATGTTTTTTTTTTTTTTTAAAGGTCATCCATTTGGGTTGGGTTGTATTTATAAAGAGTTATTAGCATAGTCCTCCGACTATGTTAGATTTTCCACATTAGTCCTTGACTTTTTAATTTGTGACAATTTTAGACACTCGACTTTTAAATCTTTCCAAATGTTAGTCCTTCGTTAGTTGATGTTAAGTGGAGGTTAGTTTGAGGGGTAAAGTAGTATTTCTACTTATTTAGACCTCTAATTCACCATTTTTTTTTTATTTCACCATAGCCGGATAACTTGTCTGTGGAGCGGAGTTTTTTTTTCCTTTTTATTTTGCTTGTTCAATGGCTTCTCGATTCTCTTTTTCCTTAGCTTAGGTCTCTCCTTGTCCTTCTGCTTCGTATTTCGTGGGTTTGCGGTTGCATGGGGGGGCCGTGCCCGGTGATTTGGATTTAATTGGCGAGGAAAGCTGAAATGAAGTGTTTCATCTGACTTAACCACGCAACACTTCCTTTTCGTCTCATCTCAAAATTACCTTTCTCCAAGAGTCCAGAGATTCCAATGACCAGATTGTCCTTTCTAGAGTTTCTTCTCACTGGTAGTCCTCTTACTTGTGACTTTTACGCGAAAGAAAGGCACAATACATGTAAAAATTCAGGAGCAGAGATGATTGGAGATTATATATGAATGAATGGAAAAGAATAAAAATGTAGACCAAAAAAATTGGTTATTCCCATTTTGTACCACACAACACCCTGAATTTTAATAATTTGTTGTTCGAATTACGATGAAACTTTTCGTCTTCAAGCTGGAAATTTGTTTTTGTCTGTGGCATTGCAGCAACAT
>VALG01013691.1:0-32742 GCA_009835305.1 Ipomoea purpurea
GTCTTTACTTTGTGCCTTTATTGATGATTTTTTCTAGGAACTTTGGGTCTCACCTTTGAAAGACAGAGTGATGTGTTCGGTGTTTTTTTAAAGGTTCTACTCTTGTTGAGAGACAGAACAGGGGGAATTGAGTGCTCGTACTGATAATGGTGGTGAATACCTGTGTCCCATTTGATGGTATGCAGAATGCACGGTATAGACATCGCGAAAACTCCTCTAAGATCCTTGTTTAAATGGCTTAGCAAGAGAGATACACCGACATTATGGAAGAGTTTAGATTGCCATGCTTTTGATTGATGCGAGTTGCCTAGATTTTTTTGGGTTGAGCAGTTTTCCCGATGTTTCAATTTTATCAAATTTAATCTCCGTTATTGCTTTGAGTAATGACGTTCTTGATAAGGTTTGGGGGTGGAAAGGAAGTTTCTTATTGATCAACTCTCAGGTCTTCGGTTGTAAGGCATTTATGCATGTCCCAAGAGATGAGAAAGATCTAGTTGGACCCACGAAGACCAGAACATGATCTTTATTGGTTTATGGTCTTGATGAATTTGGCTACAGGTTGTATGATCCAGTTGAGAAGAGAGCTTGTGAGAAGCTGTGATGTAGTGTTCTTTGAAAATCAAACCATTGAGGATGTTGATAAAGTGAGGAAGCCAGAATATCCATGACAATGAAGTTTGGTTGACCTTGAGCCAGTTTCCAACAAAGATACACATGATGTTGATGAGAATTCAGGAGAATGGTCAGATGATGATCCTATACCAGACATTCAGGATGATACAGTTGATGTAGATGGTCATGTTGATGATGTTGTGCACTAGGAACAAGAAGTTCCTTCACAGGTTCCAGTTGATCCCCCTAGAAGGTCTAACAGGGAGCGGAGACATCGACTCGTTACTCTTCGATCAGTATGTATTCTTGACGGATGGGGGAGAACCGAGTCTTATGAAAAATCCATGGAGAGTGAGCAAAAAAGAGACAGTGGCTTGAGGCTATGCAGGATGAGATGAACTCCCTTATATGCAAATGATACCTTTGAGTTGGTGAGGGAACCAAAGAGCAAGAAAGCTTTGAAAAACAGGTGGGTCTATAGATTGAAACATGAAGAAGGCACTTCAGTTCCACGGTTCAAAAGCTAAACTGGTGGTGAAGGGTTTCAGCCAGAAGAAAGGTATTGATTTTGATGAAATTTTTCTCCTGTTGTGAAATTTTCATCTATTAGAGTTGTGTTGGGTCTAGCAGCCTATTTGGATTTTAGAAATTGAGCAGATGGATGTGAAGACCGCTTTTCTCCATGGTGATTTAGATGAGAGATATATATGGAGCAGCCTGAGGGTTTCAAAGTCGAAGGGAAAGAAGATTATGTTTGCAGATTGAAGAAGAGTTTGTATGGTTTGAAACAAGCTCCGAGGCAGTGGTATAAAAAGTTTACTTCTGTTATGAGTAAGCATGGGTACAAGAAGACTTCTTCACACTATTGTGTTTTTGTGAAAAATATTCTGATGATGACTTTGTTATATTGATGCTTTATGTTGATGATATGTTGATTGTTGGTCACAATGCCTCATGAATTCAACAATTGAAACAAGAGTTAAATAAGTCCTTTTCTATGAAGGACATGGGACCAGCAAAGCAAATTCCAGGGATGAAGATCATACGTGACAGGCAGAATAAGAAGTTGTGGTTATCTCAAGAGAGAGTATATAGAGAAGGTACTTGAGAGATTTAATATGGATGAAGCTAAGTCAATGAATACACCTCTTGGTATGCATTTCAAAGTTGAGCAAGAACAATGTCCTTCTAGTGAGAAAGAGAAGGAAAGAAATGCAAAGAGTTCCCTTATTCTTCAGCTGTTGGTAGTTTGATGTATGCGATGGTATGCACGAGACCAGATATTGCTCGTGTAGTAGGTGTTGTTAGCAGATTTCTTTCAAATCCAAGGAAAGAACATTAGGATGCTGTAAAGTGGTTCTGAGATATCTTCGGGTACTTCAAGTCTGAGTTTGTGTTTTGGTACAAGGAAACATATCCTTACCGGGTACACAGATTCTGATATGGCCGGAGACATTGATACTAGGAAATCTACTTCAGGCTATCTGATTACCTATGCAGGAGGAGCAGTTTTCATGGCAATCAAGATTGCAAAAGGTATTGCTTTGTCTACCACTGAAGCTGAGTTCATAGCATCTGTTGAGGCCAGTAATAGAAATGCTATGGATGAAGAAGTTTATCAGGAGCTCGGGTTTGTTCAAGACAGGTATGTGCTCTATTGTGATAGTTCAGAGTGCAGTTCATCTTGCAAAGAACTCCACGTTTCATTACAGGTCAAACCATATTGACACGAGATATCATTGGATTAGAGATATCTTAGAATGCAAGATGCTTAAACTTGAAAAGATTCATACTGATGATAATGGGTCTGACATGATGACCAAATCTTTGCCAAGAGTAAAGTTTGAGGTATGTTGTTCTATCGCTGGGATGGCGGTATCTTCCACATAGTCGGGAGGGGAAGATTTGTTGGGTTGAGCTTCCCTCCTATGTGGTAAATAGCTCATGTTGGGACCAAGCCAATTTTATCCACTATATTTTTAGACATGATTATTATTATTTATATTAATAATAATAAATAATTAATAATAATAAATAATAATAATAGTTTGGGATATAGGGATTAGGAGTAGAAGAGTTTTTCTCTTTAAAGCATGCTATGAAGAGGTGAAAATTAAATCTCAATTTACTCTTCATAATTCCATGTTCAAGAAGTAAGGTTATAAAAGGAGGAGAATTGCTCATTGTTTTGTGGACTTCTACAAATTCTACATACATATTGATTCATTTCGGCAGTGGGAGAAAAGAGAGGAAATCCATTTTCTTTCTCCTCTTCATTTGGCAGTACAAGGAGGTTGTCGTGGTTTTGCCGAATCTTCATCAAATATTTTAAAGGCCAGCTTGTATATATTCCAGGCAATCTTTTGGTAATTCGTACTACTTATATTCATTTTATCTTGTTCGTGGTAGTTGAATATTTTGAGTACGTACGAGATATTATTCCTGTTTAGCCTGTGAATGTTAAAGGATGTATTTGGCCTAGTGTTGATGTTATTTGATGATTTGTGGATGTATGGCTCGTGTGGTAGCCTGAACTGTGTACCCGAGATTTGTCAAAGTGGAATTGTTGGTGGTGGTGGTCCCGTAGTTTTTTTCCCGTGGTTTTGGGGTTTCCACGTAAATCTTGTGTTCCTTGCTTTGTTATTTATTTTTGGATATTGTGTATCATCTTGTGTTTGTGCTCTTGTCGGTTCTGTGATTTTTTCATTGTCACAGGAAGTGGATTTTCTCCACACCTATCTATTGCTCAGACTTAAGAAGTAGACAAATGAGATGAAGAGGGTTTTTTGGTGAGTCTTCATTGAAAGTAATGAGGTTTATATACTAGACTAGATGGCTCCAACTAACCTTAGATATTAGGCACAACTAAACTAATTATTTATAAAGCACAAATACTAAAATAGAAGACAGTCACAATCATGAGAGAAAAAGGTAGGTGTCTATTAACAACCTCCCTAACAATTCATGATCCTTTGAATGATTTCTCAATAATTGCAAACTTGAAAGTTTAGTAATAGTAAAACCCTAGCATTCGATTTCTCAAGATTGAAAATGTAGATGTGCCCACACTTTTTATAGGGGAGGTGTTATACCAATTTCATATTTTCATACTCAGTTTTTAAAACTATAACATTAAAATATTAATCACAATTCAATTATTTGAGTAATGATTTTTTGACTTGATATTCAATAGTTTTTTTTAAATATGTTCGATTTAAGGCACAAATATATATGGCCCTGTTTGGTAAAATATTAGCCTATAGGTCAATTTTAGCTTATTTGACCATTGTTAGCTTTTTAATTTGGTTAAAAAATCAATATAAGTGTTTGGTTAAGTAATTAGCTTTGTGTAACTCTAAAATACTAAAATTCAAAAAGCTACTCAAATCAACTTTTTCAATTAGCTTTTTTTAGAAATAAAATTATACCAAACAACTATCAGCTAACAACTAATTTACCAAACACCTTTCTATAATAAGCTAATGTTATCAACTAGTTATACCCTCTAATTAATCAATCAGCTAATAGCTAACAACTATCAGCTAACAACCATTTACCAAACAGGAACATATACAGTTTTTTTTGCTTTTGATTTTAGTATATGTGAAATTTTAACATCTAATATCAATAACCAAACTTATATCTAGATATAGTATTACTATAAACTAGTATTTTTTCACCCGTGCGATTGAACTAAATGGATTTTTTATAATATTTTAGAATATTTGGATTGATATACAATTATATAAATTATAACAATCAAATATTATAAAATGTAATTGCAGAATTGATTGTATCTGTTAGAAATACCAACAAAACAATCACATGTAATCCTAACATATAGCGGCAAGCATATGATCAGCATCTTCAGCATAGTTGTATCTTCGTTGCATTTAAGTGATAAGAACAGTAATTGAATTCTTAGGCATTTTGTTTACCACGTTGGTCTCCTATACAACTAGATGGTGTAGCTGTCAAGTCACTAGGAGCAATAGGGATGTCAATCGGCCAGCCCACTCGGTTTCGGGCTAACCCTGTCGGTTGTCGGGCTAATGATTAATTAATATTTTATTCTCGGGTTTCGGCTTCTGGCCCTAACCCTAAACTTTCGGGTTGTGGTAATCGGACGGGTTGAACCAATCTGAACTAAAATTAGAAAACGTGAAAGTGAGTACGCATATTTAGAGTAGGAAGTAATACGGGACGGGCGAAACGGTGGGTAAGCATTGTAGTTATAGTCTACTTATATATATTTATATATATATATATGATTCTATTATGAATACAAACAGTGCTTAAAATACAAACAATGTGGATTCATCCGGTCGTTGTTTTTTAAGTTGGATGTACATGATTTTATTGATTATTTATGGTAGTTTTTAATTATGTATGCGTGTGTTATATTATAAGTTAGCAAATCTAGGTGTTAATTTTCTAATCCGTTCATCTTAGCAAATCTATGGTTATTTTCTGTCCGCATGTTTGTATTTTAAGTTAGTTTGCATTATATAATCTATCTACTATATATATATATACTATAAGTATATATATATATATATATAATATATAATAGTATAGTATATAGTATAGTAATATATATATATTTTTATTTATTTCTTTTAATTATAATAATTATTTTATGTATGTTGGTTTCAGATCAAACTTCTATAAAAAGAATAATTTTTCAATAGTTCGGTTGTCGGGTTAGCCCTTTTAATTTTGGCTAGGCCCTATCGGTGTATCGGGCTAAATCGGTTCGGGCTCGTCGCTAATTGTGTTTTATCGGGCTACGATTCGGGCATAGCCCTGTCGGTGTTGTTTTTTTTATCGGGTTGCCCCATCGGGTTCAGGCTAAATTGACATACCTAAAATTATCACTAAGTGGAATAATACATTATTGAGAAAACCTCTCTGTACACGACAGTCTATATCTATATCTATATCTAATTTACTTAAAAGTAAAATCTTCCTTCTAGCATTTTCCCCGCCCAAATCATTGTATTTGTCAAATTATTTAATTATGATAATACTATGGATAATTAACCTGATGGTATGAGAATATCCTAGAAGAATATAGAATCACAAAATATTTAATTATGGTTATATTATTATTGTGCCTCAAGAGTCATTTATATACTAACAGAACTTGATAGGAAAAATATATAATAATATGTGTAATAATAATATCTAAAAGTAATCAAGTGTTATAATAATAAGAATATTAATGTAAGAATTAATAACATAGATTGAAACGTAAACTAATTCAATCTATATATCGAGCTATATTAAAAAAATCTCCTATTTTCATTTTTCGCCCAAACTTTTTGTAGTAATGCCTTATTTGGTAAGTAAATGAAAATGGAATTAATAAAATTTATTAATTGGAATTGCATAATTAATATGTCCAGTCCATTATCTATATAAGTTAATGATGAATTTAACAAATTAAATTGTATAGATATTAAACTTCGTTTGGAAGTAGAATATTTCTAAAAAATGAGTTATTTTTTACGAAAAACATTGTTCTTATTTTAATGTTTGGCTGCACAACAGAAAATTGTCTAAAAGAAATACATTATTATTATTATTATTATTATTATGTATTATTATTAATTATTATTATTAATTATTATTATTTATTATGTATTCAATGTAATAAAATAAAAATTAACAATAAAACAACAATAATAATATTAATTAAGGGAAATGACACTTTTTCCCCTGTGTTATATACTTATAGCACGTTTTCCCCTCATTATGTCAAGTAGCTATTTTTCCCCCTGAAATGTTAAATGAACATCTTTACCCTTAAAATAATATTTTATTTATTTTTCTTCTCCAACAAATTATGACCACGATTCGGTTCAACCGAACAGAGCACTATATGACTAAAACTGGAAATATTCAAATTACAATTTAGAATCGAAACTTCTGATATTTAGAGTTTATTAAATCGCTAAACCGAAACGGCCGGTTTCATGGTTCCAAACTGAAAAAAAATAAAATACATTTATTGTTGATTTGGGACTATTTTAAAAATAAAAATAAATGTAAAATAAATAAGATATCAAAATCGATCCGCTCCGAACGCTGGTTCACGGTTCAGAAACCAATTTTTTGATTCATAATTTTAATAAACTGAAATCTAATATTGGGTTCTGGATCTGAATCATAATCGAAACTGATTCAATCGATTGCTATAGTGTTCCGGTTCAGTTTCCGAACGAAACCGTGGTCACCCCATACGTTAACAATAGATTTTGTTGGAGAAGAAAAATAAATAAAATATTTACTTTAAGGTGGCAATGTCAATTTAAATATATCAGAGGGAAAAATCACCGACTTTTAATATTGAGGGAGCTAAATGTGTCTTACATAAAAACTCGGGGGAAAGTGTTATAAGTATATAACTCAGGGGGAAAAGTGTAATTTCTCATTAAATTAATAATATAATAATATCAAAAAAACTATATAAAAAAAAAAATTAAATAAATAAATAATATGAATAAAAAAAAAAAAAAAAAAAAAAAAAAAAAAACAAGGGGAACCACCCCTTTGTAAATGACGTGGATCATTTTGAACAGTGTTTGGAAAGAGGAGCTTTGAGCTCCTCTATATATAAGAGGAGCAATGCTCTTCTTCCAACATAATTGCTTGACCTTCAACGTGGGCAAGTATTGAGAAGACAAAAGACTCTTATTTAAGAAGCTTAGGTTAATGGCTTCTTAACTTTAGTTTTTTATTTTTTTTTTTTTTTTTTTTTTTTTTTTCCAGAAATATTTTTCTTTTTAATGTTTGGCTGCACAGCAGGAAATTGTCTAAAAGAAAATTATATTATTTTATATTATTATTATTATTATTATTATTATTATTAATTTATTATTAATATTGTAATAATAAAATAATCTATAATCCATATATAAAAATAAAATTCTCCATTTTAACTTCCACCAAAGGACTCCTATATTATTAAGGTGCGCAATATTGTAAAAAAATGGTAATATAATTCTATTCGTACTACAATTGTACAGTGAAAATATGGTAATACAATTCCTGAATACAATATATTCTTTCCTACTTTCCTATCTAATACAATACAAATCTAAATGAGAGCCAAAAATGTAAGACCCTTAACTGGAACAAAAAAAATGTAGATAATGTAATTGTTTCTCTGAAATGAATGGTTCATATTGTTTTAAATTTAATATTTTTTATATTTCCTGATTTACCCCTCTATTATATTATTGTTCTTCCCTTAAATAACTCTGGATTCCGTTAGATAAAACTTTAGTAACGAAATATTCTGTAACTATTTATTTTTCTTAACTTACTCATTAGTATTCATAGAAAGGTCTTAGGTTCGAACCTCATCCTAATCATAAGTTTGGCATAATTGTTAAATAAATATACGAATATGTTAACATATACGGGGTATTAAAAAAAATACAATATAAAATTTTAACATAACTTTCGTCAATATTAGCCGACTAAATACAAAACATTCAAAGTTTAACATCAAAGATTTAAATAATGAACTTTGAAAATCATTTTATTACAATTTTAAAAAAAAAAACAATAAATAATTGTAGGTTTATGTTTTTTTTTCTCGTTTAATAATCTTCGTTATGGATTATTTAGAACAAAACTAAAATTCAATTATATTTTTTGGCATTATTGAATTATTAAGGTCATTATGGTATTAATATATTTTTGTATGTCTTTTATAACGGTAAATTGTACATTAACTCTTACAAATATTATACTATTATTTTTTTACTTGGACAAAAATTGGTTCTTACATCATTGTCAGACTCGCGCGAACTAATTACAAAGTTGTTGTTAAAAAAATACAATTACACCTGATTCTAAAACGATAGACAATTTCTAAAGAATTGACATTTACATCTCCACTGCTCAAATTGAATAATGTTTACCCTTCATTCTTAGATTTTAATGAATGTATGAAAGCTTCAACAAATTCGAGAAAAAAGTGTCAAAATAGGTCCCCAAACTTTACCTCAAAGGTCAATTAGCTACCTAAACTATAAAAAGTGCAAATTAACCCTCAAACATGTCCAGTTGAGGTCAATGAAGCCCAAAATTGATAAATGACTGTTATTACAATGTCATGTTCATTCCCCGCGACAATTCCAGCCACGGGCAAAAGAATCCGGTCACCCGGCGACAAAATTACGACCGTGCAATTGTCATCTTCCATTGAGAAGACGACAGATTTGGTCGTGTTTTCTCCAATGGAGAAGAAAGACAATATCTGGTCATCTTTTCTAATGGAGATAGGCGCCGTCTAGGTCCGTTTCCTTTTTCCCCTCCAGTGGAAGACGACCGGACGCTGGAATTTTGTCGCGGTGACCGGATATTTTTGCCAGTCGCCAGAATTCGCATTCGGTTCCACCGAATCCATTGTCCGGAAATTGAAAATGACCTGTAAATAACAGGTCATTTACCATTTTTGGGCTTTCATTGACCCAATTTGACATGTTTTGAAGGGTTTAATTGCACTCAATGGTTGCAAAAATACCGTTTGGCCACCAAGGGCGCTAGGCGCCGATTTATTTAATGTTTATTAATTTTTTTAATTAAAAAAATTAATTTAAAATTTTCAAAATTTAGTACTAAAAACATAAGGCTTCCCATAGTTAATTCTTAGAAACTATTTACAAAGTGGTTGTAAAATTGTTCAAAAGATTGTTTAAACATCTAAATACATAAAAAAAAAAAAAACCTAAAATTAAGAACTATAGAAGCATTTTTTTTGAGAAATTAGTGGACCAAAACTGCCTTTGGCTGTTTGCGGTGTATAGATCTCCAAAAAATACGCAATTTGAAAAAAAAAATTGTCCAAATCGGACAACCGAGTCAAAAATTATGCATTCCGAAACTTTCCTGACATTTAAAAAAAAAAAACACGTCGCCGAACCGCCAACCGGCCGGTTAGGCGGTCTAGGCAGCCGGCCGCGGAGGAGGCTGCCGAGGCCATTCCTCGCGGCGGCCCCCTAGCGCCTAGGCGCGATTTTTGCAACACTGATTGCACTTTTGTAAAGTTTAGGGGGCTATTTGACCTTTTGGGTAAAGTTTAGGGGTCTATTTGACCATTTTCTCAAAAAAAATTGTAAGTAAATTTTTATTATATCATTATAACAATATCTATTGTAACAATATATTTTGAATTATTTATTATCATCATCTATTGACAACAATTATAGCAATTTTCATTGACAAACTCCCAAAACAATTTGTCTCAACAACGAATGTAAATAAAAAAAAATCAATGACTTTAATGTTGTTGATGAAACGTATGTACCCACTTTATTACTCTTATTAAATTAAATAAATTGGTAGCTACAACAAAAAATAATACATATGCATTTAATTAATTTAGAATTAGATGTCTATAATACCATTATTCAAATAAATTTAGTCATTATAAAAAATTTAAAAGAGATTTAATTTCATTAGTTATATTATATTTTTTTCTATCAATTTCAAAAAATAAATTATTTTCTACAACTCAAAAATTCCTTATCTTCAATTCAAATTCATTAACTAATTATATTCACTATATTGCCCATTGTCTTCTTTTTACATTTTCTTGTAATTAGCTATCAAAGTTATATATATAAAATATGTTATATACGTAGTATTTATTTACTAATATTTATAGAAATATAATAAATATTAAATATTTGTTCAATACTTTCACATGATAATCTATGACACACATCTCACAACACATGAAAACATGTAGGCAAAAACTACCCGCTACCAAATATCAATATGCCCTTGTAAGATAAAGAGTTCATAGTACAACTAACATCTCAGTCATATACACAGCAAGGAAAATCTAAAACTTCCAACACCAAAATCTCATTGCATGATGATGCCTTCTATGCTACCAATAGTAACCCAATTACACATAACATACTACGAATAAAAAAAAGAGAGGACATGACATGTACTGAAGATGAAACATGCTACCCAAAAGAGAATTAAGAAGACTTAGAGAAATTTAAACCAAAAGCAGTATTTATTTAGACTAGTGTTATTTTACAAAGTTGCAAACATTTATTTTAGTGACAATTATAATATTCTCTCATATATTATCTTGCATTTATATACTTTAAAAAATTTCAACATTCAATTACCTATGCAAGAACAACTACTATTTAATATTGCATTGATATACTTTGAAGTACTTATTTAAAAATAATTATTTGGGATTATCCATTCGCGCCATGCGCGTTAAAAAAACTTGTTCATGATACAATTGTAGATTAAAATTACTAATAATAATAATCTATACTATTACAACACCAATGATATTACGAAAGCCAAAATTATATTAGAATTAGAGATGCTGGGTATCGATCCCCGTACCTCTTGCATGCAAAGCGAGCGCTCTAACCATATGAGCTACATCCCCATGTTTTTTTTTTATTTATATAAAGATGACAAAATTGCTATGTATCTACATAGAAATATATATCTTCCATACACAATAATTTATATAAATGAGTTGTTAGAAAACGAGCTAATTAGCCTAATTAATACAAATCATAAACACTGATATATAAATCTCTAAAGTTTCAGCACCGGATGCATATATCTACATGTTAGCTATTAATTGGACAATTGTTTGCTTGAATTCAAACAATGATAACATCAGAAAATATAATCGATCCAACTCAATTCTTGAATTGCACTATATAATATTTGATGTTATAATTTATACAATTGTATATCAATCCAAATATTCTTCAAATATTATAACAAATCCATTTCTTGCAACACATGAGTAAAAATACTAGTGTAATTTAATAAGAGTAAAATAGAGTACTAACTATGCCAACTTTGATTGGAATGAGGTTCAAACCTAAGACCTTTCTTATTGAAATCAATGAGTAAGTTAATGGTGAACTACAGAAATTAACGGAGAAGATAATATTTAACGGAAAAGTTAACGGATAATCATATAATTAAGGATAAATTAGTAAATCTCTAAGGAAAAATTAAAATCTGACAAATCTGAGCTATTCATTTGATTAAAAAATTTGATCGTCTCTCTCTCTCTCCTCTTCTCCTCTCTCTCTCTCTCTCTCTCTCTCTCTATATATATATATATATTATATATAGTATATATATATATATATATATATATATATATAAACAATAGAGCCGAAAAAAGTGTAGCCTTGCATTATGTGATCTCGATGGCAAGCCATTTGTTGTTGCAAAAGGTATGGTTTACACAACTACAAATGAGATAAAAATAGTGCATAATGAGCCACTATTACCTAATCATGTCAAATTCATGGTTGATGAAGTGGTACATGGTGCGGAGGAATCAGATGTAATCTCTCTGTTCCAAATTTGCAGTATAAGACATTGGGAGATATTTCTTGGATTCGCGCACAATGGCCTACTCATTTATTATTTTAGATGAAGTATGCATTCTTATATTAGTTATTAATTAAGTTAAATATCGTTGTTTATATTTTAAATGTTAGTATAATTAAAATTTTATATTGGTAGGAAAATGTCAAAATAATTTACCAAGACAAGATAAGCAAATGAGAGATCAAAGTGCTGAGTTATCTGCTACTGCTACACGAGCCCCAATTGTTGGTGAAAATTCTTTTGCTTTTGGGAACATACTGCAAGCGGCTTGTCAAAGCGTTGACATCTTTCCTGTTGAAATAGATCAGTCAGTCTTCTATCATGCACACTTGAATGTTGTTTATGTGACGTGGTGGATATATAGGATTTGTTGACAATGAATTGGCTCGATGTCTCGATTATACAAGTGTTTATGATGTAAGTTTCAAATTGTTCATGTGTTTTATATAGATTTGTTTGTTATGTTTATTGAAATTTCTTATTTGTTATTTTTTAGGTTTTTGAATAAACTATATAAGTAGCTTGGAGTGACATCTATTCGGTTTACGTGTCTAATACAAATTTCAGCAGATATGGTTAACATAAATTGTTCTACCATTACATCATATCTCATTCATGTCATGGACAAACACAAGGATCCACAATTCATTTGACAACGTATGTATCACCAAGAGTAAGTCTTTTACTTTACTAATTTATATAACTTAATAACTTTATTTGTGTTTTGTAAATGTAGTAATCATTGGTTATTGATCGTGATTAACAACACCTTTAAAAACCGTGTATGTGTTTAATCTATGAAAAGTAGGCGCACCCTTAATGTTAAAACTTTTTGAATATGTTAGTAAAAACCTTATTATTAATATTATGTATATTAAATATTATTATGTTATTTATAAATTGATATAAATGTTTATTATTAATATATGACATTTTGATTTGTTCCTGCAAATGGACGAGGACTAGAACTGTATAGAAAAATTATGAATCTACTGTATTTAAATATGAATCTACGGTTTAGAAATTATGAATCTACAGTATAGATTTTATGAATCTACAGTATAGAAATTATAATTTACAGTATAGAAATTATGATTTAGATCCGTGTGCATCATGCATGTGCACATGATTGCACAGTATAACAATCCAATTATAATCATAATACTTAAATTGGTATATTCTTGTAGATATTTTATCAAGCACCTACGCATAAATAAATCTATACACAAGTGGTTTAGCCGGAGAAACAGATAAAGAATATTCTTGAAAAAGAAAAATTAAGACATACCATATTTGATTTAGCAAAAATGAGTGATGGTGAGTGTACGGGTGTGAAATGTCGTCCTCAGGCGATTCAGGGTTATATCATGCAATATGCAATCACAATAAACTAGGCACTAGCATAAGAAAATCAACAAGAAGCTAAGCAAATACAAGTTAAGGAAATGGTAAGACTAACACATATACCAAAGATAAACAAAAATAAAGCAATATATAATGACTCAAGAGTGAGACATTATCATCTAGATACTTCAACAACCTATGGGATTAGGGAGAACAAATAACCAAGGAATGTAGAGGAATGCACGTAGTATCCTAATATGCAACTAGTGTTGTGATTAATAAACAAGGATTATGAACAAGGAATTGTCCCACTATCGTGACGTATCAATTCCAAGTCCATCAAGCACACAAAGCACCAAAGCCCCAATTCCCCCCATTTTCATATAAAAATTGGGCTTATGCAAAGGGTGGCTAAAACCCTTAACCCAATTATCATTTAGCCAAGAATTTCTCCAAAACATGCTAATGAATTGTACATCAAACATTAACAACATACAACACAAATCATTCATAAACTCAAGAACCCTAGTTGAGTGTTTTCCCCTTTTTGCAATAATCCAAATCGAGCATCAGAAGATAATACAACCTAACTCAAGTCTAATAAACTAAACTACACATGATTAAAACAATAAAAGAACAAAAACACTAAATAGTAAGCTAAACTTGCAAAAGAGCTTTAAAAGAAGAGTAAGAATCTGTCTCTTATTGAGATGAAGAATTCGTGGTTCAACCCCACTCCAATCCATGATTACAACTTCGAAGATGAGTTAGAGATGAATATAGACAAGTCTAACTATGAGATGAAAGAAGTGAAAAAGGAATCTAGATTTCTAAAGAGAAGGTAGAGAGAATTCTAACCTAAAAATCCTAGAGTTTGAGAAAGTTGCAAAATGAACAATGAAGTATCCCCCAAATCTGGAAATTATCGCCCTTTAAAATGCCTTTCAAACCATTATTTCCCTTTTACAAAAACAACAACCTTTTTACCAAGCGGGGGTGACACGGTGGCGTAAATGGAAATAACATTATTCCCATTTACGTCTGCCGTTATGTTGACAGCTCGCGTAAATGGTATCCTGAGCTTTTCTTCGTGATTTCGACTACTTAGATATCCGAATTGCCTTCGTGTCCTTGCATGAAAGTTGTTTAGTCTTTCGATGCCGATCGCATGGCCACCTAAAATAACCTTGTTCGAAACTCCTAGCTCTAGATAATAATTTTTTCCGCAATGTCGCTGAAATGTCATAAAAATTGGTCAATGATTTTGTTTGCCTATTTTCCACCAAAATGTAATCAAAACTAGTCCTTGTGCTTAACTTTAATCAAATTTACTATTCTAAGCACATAATAGGTTGAAGACTCTAATTATGCCAAAATGATAAATCTAATTAACCATAAAATGACACCAATTTACACATCAAAACTCCCCCCACACTTAAACTTTTTGTCCTCAAGCAAACTGGATCAAGTAGACCATACTGTTAAAGGTGTGCTTCGCAATATACTTAACACTTAAAATGGAAAATCAATATGAGGGTACACATAAGAATTGAACAATGACATCCTTCATATTATAGAGCAAATATGACAAACAAAATGTGACAACGTCATTTCAATTTGAGAATGTTGAGAAAACAAAGGCCCCTAGAAGTTTTTAGAAATAAGCTCAAAAGGGGTCACACCTCTCACACAATCAAGCATGCATTCCAAAGTTGGATTCACCTTAGATTTTGCGAAGGCCTATAGCTAAGCACACACTAGGAACAATGTGCACAAACCAACCGATATCCACCCTTATAATGCCAAAGTCCTTTACATTAAAGTAAGTGAATGGTTTGGTATGGACCTCACCAACCTTAAGCAATGTCCAGTTTCCTCCGCATAGAGTCTATGTTGTAACCTGGGGAAACTTTTCGTGGTCCCGACTTAAATGTTGGTTCTCTCACGCCTCCACCTTTATCCAAAGATGATTCCCCACGGCACCAGATCTCTGTGTTTTAACCCGAGGGAAATCTTTGTGATCTTCGACGTAAGCATATGACTCCCTCTTTTATTTTTTTCTTCTTCTCTTCTTTCTTTTTTTCATTGATGGTCATTCATTTTGGTCTTGCCTTTTTCTCCTTCTTCATTCCCACTTCTTTCTCTCAAGCCTTTCTCTTTGGTTTAGGGGAATTTTTCACTCAATTCTCACCAACAAGGTTCACCTTTTTTGCTCCCTACCTTACCAGACTAATTTTTTCCAACCTTGCATTTTTTTTTTTATCTTTCCAAGGTTGGAGGGTACACACACCCACTTTGAGAGATCATTTACTAAGGTCTAAACAAAATAAAAGGTGAAATATCATACAAGCATGCAAAAATTTAAACCTAAGTGGTTTCTATTCAGGCTCATAAGGTGTAAAGAGGTAATTTTTCAAAAACAATCAAAGTTTTGATTAAGTGGTGAAAACTCTTCCTTTTCAATTAAGAGTGAATGCACAAAGAAAAGATCTTTCAACCAAACTCCAATCAAGGTAAGACAATTAGCTCTTTGAACAATAAAAACGAACAAAAAAGAAAGAAAAAGCCTAGTCTCCTAAGATTCCATAAACTCCAATGATAGCAAAACAAGCAATCACATAGAACACCAAATTTCCAATCCCCGGCAACGGTGCCAATTTTTTTATGTAGCATCTACCATCATTCTCAGCCTCAAAGGTTTTTCCGATTCAGACTGGGCTTCATGTGTTGAAACCCGCAAGTCTGTCACTGGTTTTTGCATCTTTCTTGGTACCTCCCTCATTTCATGGCGTTCAAAGAAACAGACAACAGTTCCAAATCATCATTCGAGGCGGAATATCGGGCTCTTGCCACGACAGCAGTGAATTGCAGTGGATAAACTCGTTGCTTCATGACTTGCACATAAGTACTAATACTCCTGTAGTGGTTTATTGCGACAATAAATCTGCCATAGCAATAGCATAAAACCACGTCTTTCATGAGATCAGAGGACCAAGCACATCGAGCTCGATTGCCGTATGATAAGGGAAAGGATTGCTCAAGGCCTAATCAAGCTTCTTTCGGTTGCTTCTATCAACCAAGTTGCTGATGGCTTCAAAGAACCTCTACCTATTTCTCTGTTTAATGTTTTTGTATCTAAGTTGGGTGTTCAGAGTCTGCACACTCCAAACTTATGGGGGGTATTAATTAAGAGAAGAAGGACACAAGTAGAAGGGTATTGTATTTCCCTCTCCTTGGTAGTTATAAACCGCCATATCCTTCCTTTATAAGATAGCTGGCAGTAGTCTCATTCTGTATTCTTCCAAAATCTTCTGTATCATCTTCTATCTTCATCAACGATGGTTTCTTCTCTTCTTCATCAATTAGCTAACTGCTCATCAACCAATAACACCCATCAAATTAAAGTCTGCCAGTCGAATGTAAGCCTTAACCCTATCATGCATCAAATTCTAATTTTTGCATCCAAAATGAACTATCATATTCTACAAACACTTCAAGGATTTATTTATTCACAGAAATCCTTCCACACTCGAGTAGATCTATGAGGCTGTTGCTGGGAAAAAAGGAATTGCAAATGGAACTTGGTTCAAGTTGTGCCATGTTCTACAAGCAAAAAAAAAAAAAAATATTAATAAAAACAATTATAACTTGTTTTAATCCGTATTGTATTCTCATACTATTAATGTCATCATTTTCCTGATTTCTTTCTCAATTTTTGAAGGGAAGGAATCTCACTAAACATAGATGGTGTATTCCCAGTTCCTAGCTCATTTTCCAAAATATTCCATAACATTCTTCCATTCTCATCCAATTAAAATAAACAATTAAAGTTCTCAAAACACATTGGCCAATGGGCCACTGTACCCACTAGTTGAAGCACCTAAACAAAATTCAATCATAAATAACAGATTTTTTATCACAGCAATATTAATATATAAAAATCATTACTATATCATATATAATAATATATATATATATATATAAATATATATTATATCATAGTAATATATATATATAGTTATATATCTATAATTCAAAAGAGTTATATATAAACACATTTAGATTATTGCTCCATATGTAAACAAAAAAAGCAGATACTACCAACTTCTCTAAAAATGCAGTACTGGAAATTATGGAATTTTCGACCTGAAAGTGATCTTAAAATCAAGTCAAAAGCCTTGTTCCGACCACTTTTGGTATCTGAAAACCTTTGTTGCTATTCCGACCACTTTTTGGTTTCAACTTGTTTTAAGATCACTTTTAGGTGGTTGGAAATTTAATATTTTCCAGTAGTGATGGTGGGATACTATACTTTCTAAAATGTAAGACTAAGAGTAATAATGTGAGTTAAATAAAGTAAAATTACCTTAAAGGAAGGTATTGATAATTACAAAATTCAATCTTCCTTGAGTAAATAGTTCACCTGCTGAACACTTGTAGATTTGCTGTTTGTTCTCAATCTATAACTTGTATAAGACTATATGGGTGAAAATTAAATGAATATATTATCTAAAAAGGAATGTTGAGGCAATGATATAAATTCAATTTCATTAAGAAACAAAAAAAACAAAACACACTTTGCGTGAAATTGGTAAATTTCCTTTACAGATTTTAGGGGTTGCTCTATGTATATGGTCAAGTAGACTAAAAAAAATACAAGTGATATAGCTAGAGTAGAATTACCTAAAAGGAAGGTGAACAAAAAAAACAACTTAAACAAACAAAAGATCAGTATTCCTTGGAGGAAACAACTGCCAAGGGTTAGGGGGCGATTATAAAGGTAATGTAACGTGAAATATTGTTGTGACTATGTCTTCATATGTATTGGGAGGATGATAAGCGTGTTGGGAAGGAACAAAAACAAATTGGGTATGGTAGAGCGCTCTAGGGTTTGCGGTCCGGCCCCTATGGTATAGCTACATGGAGTTGTTTGTACATGGTACATTTTTTAGGGTTGCATATAATATTTTGCTACTAACCTTGGATGTATGATCATCACTATTATTCAAAGCGTTGTTTGTCTGGCGTATCAAAGCGTTGTCTAGACATCCTTAGAAATCTTGTGGTTTGCTCCCCCCTTTACAGCCGTTACCAGGGAATGGCAAGCGAAATAGTTAGGAGTTGACATTACCTTAAAACTTTAAAAGAAGGTGGAACAGTGAAGGAGAAATTCAATCTTTCTTCAAAGGGAACCAATTCACTTGTCCAAACATGGTAAAGCATCATTTAGAGATATATGAATTTCTTTCGTTACTATACATTGTGCAACACTAAAGTAACAAGTTCAAATAGAGTAGAATTACATACAAGGAAAACTGTGACAACGGGTCAAGAGACTTGAATCAAGACTTTGCAGAAATAGAAGAATTGGTGAGGAAGAATTGTGGTGAACAGTGATCAATTCGCCGATTGCAGATCTCAGTAAAAATGAAGGACAGATTAGTGAAAAGGGATGAAACGATGAAGATTTTAACATTCTTGACTGTTAGATTGATTGAGTCATGTATAATTCGCCCAACTAATTATATGCTTTAAATGGTCAAAATATTATATGTTTGGTCCATGATTTTATATATTTATAACATATAAAATACGGAGTAACTTATTTGTTTTACCAATTTTTGGGTGAACATTTTTAGTGTGCCCTAGCGGGTGCACATAAGAAAGATATGGTCACAATATTTATTACTAACTCAAACTTCCTCACTAACTGAGTATGTATGCCTTTTTGTCCATACTTAATTATACATTACCTTTCCTACAAGACAACTATTTCCTTCAGTATGATGCACAAACACTGCACCATCCTTGCACTAAAAAAACTTCAATTCTATTTTAACTAACTTACCAAGTGTTCTAGCTTTGATGCTAAAGGCCCATGAATCCTCTTTCAGGACGGTGGACCGGGTTGGTAATGCAGTTGATCAAATGGAAGTTGCAAACAATGAGTTTATGGGTGCCATCGTTCCACAAATGCAGTGAGAAGCTTTGAGTTGTCCAACAGATGGTCTCTCCCAGCCTGCTACTCGATCCTGGGGCAAGGCAACCCAATTAATTCTTCTAAGGTTTCAACCGACACATCACATGCAAATGGCGGTGACCGGACGGGATCTGTTTGACAAAAACCCAATGACAGCTAAATCATGTAATGATCAATCAGATTCCTGTCTTCGTGGGTGGTAAAAAGGTTGAAGAAGGATCCCATGGTAGTTGGGGTAAAAAAGGTGGATAGTGATGGTTTTTCCCAACCTGCACTGGATCCCTGGCAAGGGAACGTAACCCAATCTATTTCTAAGTTTTCAGAATCTGGAAAAGTCCCTGATTAGTATGGTTCACAATCTTCTTGGGGGAAAGACTTTGAACAATATGGAAAAAAAAAAAGCCTTGATCAACCTTGGGATAGTCATAAACAGTGATCAATGCTCTTCATGGGGGAAAACTATGAAAGGGGTTAGTTTTATACTAGTGAGGTCATGGTTGGGGTTCTCCAAACGTTGGTTCTAGTGGGGGTTATGGACAATCTCCATGGGGTCCGTGAAAAAAGGGAGGAGACGGCAATGAAAGTTCACGAGGTTGGGCCTCTGTAGGTTCAGGTTCTAGAGAATGGAAGAATTAAAAGAAATCTCCTTACAAAGCCATATGATGACTCCGGTACTGGTGTACCAGAACTCTGTATTACTGTTCATGAGAAGCTTTGGTTGTCGAACAGATTGGAGTCCGGTTCGATTTTGGTGAATTTAACGTGTTGCAACTAATCAACCGCTAACAATGAAATTCCTAGAAACAAACTTTGATTATGGCTTGTGGGCTGGAGCATTCGAGTTCAGCATCATTTCCACGAAGCCGGCCACGAGAGTTGTGGAGGATGCTAATTAAGAAGCCGATGTCCATGCGGCTGAGAAAGGAGATTTCACCGTTCACCTCCCTTTTAGATAATTATACTCTATTTCACTTGCATTACCTTTATTCTTGCATCAATTTAAAAATTAAACCCTAGATCTGAACAATATATAGTTTCAGCATTTCAGGCAAAGTGGACTAGGTTTCCTTCCCAACCATGACGTTTTTTTTTTTTTTTTTTTGTTTTTTTTTTTGTCATTTTTCACTCCCTTTTAGGTAATATACTCTAGCCATATCATGTGCATTACTTTTAATCTTGTAGGGGTACATGAAACAAACCCTAGATCTGTAAAGTTTTTTACTATTTCAGGCTAGTGAACTTGTTTCTTTCTATGCAGACTTGATTTATCATCATTGCCCAGTTGCCCACATTCTTTTTAGGTAATTATATTTGATCAATTTAACTTTGCATTTACTTTTAGTCATACACTCGTGCATATCAAGACCAAACCATAAATCTATAAATTATTTCAATATTTCTACCATTTTAAGTAGGTGAACTCATTACTCAAAGGAAGATCAAATTTCTCATTGTTGTTCACATTCCTTTAAGGTAACTCTACTCTATTTTGCTCAATCTTGCATTGGTAAAGAGCACAAAAGCTAGATGTACAAGTGATTTATACCATTTTTGTAAGTGCAGTATCTATTAATTTGTTTTGTCATGATAGTGGAAAGAAATTTAATCTAATGTGTTATATTTTTTACTATTTTCGATGTAAACCTATATATATGATCTTACATGCATATATAAATATACTTGTCATCAAAATTGAAATTGCTGGTCCAACATCATGATCAAGGATTATTCATGCCTTTAGTATCAAAATTGAAGTTGTCAAGTGTGCATTTGTTGGTGCAGTGTGTTGGGGTTTTTAACTGAAATAGGTAAATTTCGTGAGGGATAGACACAAATGGACAACTTTTAAACTTTGGACAAAAAAACGAAAACTCATTTGAAACTTTGAGTTGATAAAAAAAGCAACTTCCCACTCGAGTTTGTCAAATTTCTAAAAAAAAAAAAAAAAAAAAAAAAAACCATAACCTAACATACAACAAACGCAAATACAACTTGTGTTTGTCATACTATACAATATGAGAAACATACTTAATGTATTGAACTACTACATAGAATTAAAATATATTGCAAGTACGACTTCTTCTTCTCCAACAAACAAAGCATATATGTCATCTCTGATCTGGTTGGCATCTTGCATCAGTCCTCCGTAATGTATGGTTTCCATCTACAATACTTCAGCTACAACTAATTTCTGTACTTCCAATTCAGGTGAATTCCCATAGAACTGTCATGCTTAGCACACACATTAGGCTTCTGGATCAGGGATTACAAGTCACCCTCAACAACTTCCAGTCTAATTCTATGAGCAGGACAAAGAGGGTTTTGAGCCTGAGGAAAATAAGAATGAGCAGTACCCAAGCCACTACTGTTTGCTGCCAATTCTATTCTCACAAATAACAGCAACAACAGCCAACTAGCCAAAGTAGTCTAGGGTCAGGGAGGTATCAAGGATAAAGTTGAACTTCTTTAACGTTATGCATCATAATACATACGAGAAACCCAAGTCGTATATACTGACATGTATTTCTAGGCGAAATTTATTTTAGAAATTTGACAAACTCCTCGGTTGTGAAGTCAATGCAAGATTTGTCAAGATGGTGCTGTGTGGGTGCAATCAATTGAAGATTCCCTAAAAGAATTTGAAAACATTTTTGTGTATTTCTGAGAGAAAATTTTGAAATATTTTGTAGTAAGAATTTTATAGCAAAGGGAGTGTTTGAAAAAATGACTGATCAGCTATTATCCAGCTGGTTTGGCTAATTATTGAGCTGACCTTAAGTGTTTAGTGTATGAACGTTTTTTTTTTTTTTTTTTTTTTTTTTTTTCTACAGAAAACCAAATCATGATATTAACCAAAGTCCAAAATGTAGGATACAACTCAGGATAAAAATAATCAAGATACCCCAAGTGACAAGTATTAATACATAATGGACAGAAATTAGAGCTTTCAAAAAAAAGACTCTGGTCATATAATTTGTGCAATAATTATATGGTTAAAACCCAAAACCTCAAAGTAAGGACTTATAACGCCCTCAACCTATGAACATTCCCATGCCCCATAAGGAGTATATGAAGAAAGGGATTGGACATCTTGACGGAAAATGCTTCATGCCTAGAATAATTCAGTTAGCAAGCCATGAAGCTCAGACTATTCAGAAGGAAGGTCTCTTGAATAAGCTCAATGTAGGCATTATCCCTTGGTTGCCCAAAACTTATTATAATCATATTAACCCGTAACACGCATGCCTAGGAATTGCTGAGGCACTTCCTTAGGGTTCATAGATATATTCCGCATTGCCAACAAAGAACGAGAACTAAATCCACTTCTTCCCTGGAGCCTGTCAATTTTGGCTTGCAACAAGAGATTCCAGCTGTAAATACAGTGGACCAGTCGTCAAATGAAACTGCAAACAGAATTAAAATGAATACTTCCAGTAGTTGTATAATTGAAAACTAAGTTGTGGAAAATGAAACAAAAAAAACAGAGCTCATTCAACAACATATATTGCCAAAAAATTTGGGGGGAAAAACTTATGTAATTAAAGTGATACTTTAATGTTGTATATATAATGAAACTAGTGTGTATGGAAAATAAAACTAAAATTCAGAGTAATACAATAACATATATTGTCAAATGAGCCTAGAATGTAATTGAAATAGTACATTAATATTACTATAATTAAACTAGTGTGTGTGGAAAAATGAAACTACAAAATAATGCAATAACGTATATTGTCAAATGAACTGTACTAGAATTAAAATGATATTTTGGTATTGCTATAATGAAGCTAGTGTATGTAGAAAATTTAACTAAAAAGCAGAGCAATATTGTCAAATGAAACTAAGTATAATTAAAATGATACTTACTTCATAGACCACACTACTGCATGCATCATGGTCCACAATAAAATTTGCCAGCAAAAGCAGGGTCTTGAACATCACACATTTCCTTCTCAACTTTGCCTGCATTTCCTTCCATTCCTTTAACCTCTTTTTCAACTCATCCAATTCCACGACGGCTCCGGCCTCCGCATCGTCGCCACCATCCAAGATTTTTATTTTTCACTTAGATAAAGATGAAAATATGTGTTGTTCCATCAAAATTATAGTTCATTCACAAGTTTTAGTTGAGGACTTTTTTTTTTTTCTTTTGGGAGAAATATTTGAAAAATTAGTTGCAAGAATTTGTTAGCAAAGGGAGTGTTTGGAAAATGACTAATCAGCTATTTTCCAGTTGGTTTGGCCAATTTTGACGGATCTTAGTGTTTAGGGGAAGTACAATAGCTGATTGGGGCAATTAGCTCATTTCAACTTTTTCTAAAAGCCAAAATGATCCCTATCTTAAGTCTCATGGATTACCGCTGAAGTTTTTCCATATTTGACAAACCAAGGTGTTCATCTTCATCCCAAAACTCAAAACTCATGCATGCATGACCTAGATTTTTTTATTCACAAATTAAAAGTAAAGAAAAAAAAAACAATGGAAAATACTATCAACCCAAGCCAAGAAACAAGTTAACCCAGCAAGAAAGTCATCTTCATCCTCAAAACTCATAACACACAACAAACCTAAATTTTTTTAATTTACAAATTAAAAGAAAAAAAAACTACAACAACAATGGAAAATACTACCAACTCAAGTCAAGAAATGAGTTAACTCCAATCATCGGTTCTTCATCATCAATTCTCACTGTCGACTAGTTCTGAACTCACAATCTCACCGTTGATTAGTTCTAAACTCACAGTCCTAACAATGCTATCAATACTGCCTTTGCTAATTTCTTTGTTGTTTTCTTCGCCTTTGACTAAGAAACATAGTCTCACCTTGTTGTCAAATCTCTAATGTAGTCTAAGAAACATAGTCTCACCTTGTTGTTCAATGTGTCAGGGAATAATGTTTCACCAAGTAATACATGTCGAGGAATAACGTTTCCCACACTAGTAATTGCAATGAATACGCAGTACAGGCCAATGCATTGCACGATCTCATGGAGTTGAATGTTTGTGTTAGTAGGTGTGGGTTCTGTAGACAGGATCGAGGATTCAAACAAGAGGTGCTAAAAATTGATTAGGTGTTTTTTTTTTTTATTTTTTTTTTTTTTTTTTTTTGCATTCGTGAAGATTTTAATTGAAAGCTCCAATAACCAAATTTGGAGACAGGCAGCCAGCCATGAATAACCATTATTCATATTGATCCACAGTGCACCAAGCTTGCTTAAAATCTTTCCACCAAACCAACTTTCACCATTTAGCTCCATCTATCATTTCAACACACAAAGATTAACCACAATCAACACTAAATTCTTTCACAAAGTAAGAACATTAGCAACAAACACGTACATCAGCAAATGATACACTCGACAACTTCAATTTTGCATGCCCAAACGAGTTATAATTATATCTAACAGGCATTCAAGGGTTCATTTATTTGACGACATCCTTTCCAAACTTAGTAGATCTATAATGCTTTTGGCTGGGTAAGAACATAATTGCAAAGGGACATGGTTCAAGTTGTGCCATGTCCTACAAGTCAAAAAAAAAAAAAAAAAAAAAATCATATATTATGAAACACAACATTTGTTATACTAACCTCTCCAGTAACACATGAAAACTAGGAATTCCAGGTTAACTATCATGTTTCCTCATACAACAAAATGTTGTTTATATGGGGTAAAAGAGTGATGGAGAAACGAATACATGGAAGAGAAAATATAAGGAAAGGAGCATAGAGATATATGATGGAAACTAGTGAAAATATGTTTTCAATCTTTATTTTATTCTCTCAGTTCAAAATGTCGAGTTATAAATTTGGTTCACAATTAATTTTTATATTAAATTATTGTTAACGGAAAATTTGTATATTACATATATATTAAAAGGTTGTATTGTTAATAAAAAAAAATTGAAATTTAATGGAATTTATTTGAAAACAATATTTAAGAAATTAATGGATAACTTTCTTTCTTTGTGTCAAAACATAGTTTTCTTGTGAGCCATTCATTCATATCCACCTATCCTATTTTCTAAGGATCATGATCTGGATAGTTTAGGGTCCATTAACCCTTATGTATCCGTGTAATGTTGACATATGATACAAATGAGAGTGGTTTTTAACATTTCCCAGGGACTGAACTTCTCTCTTCCTATTTATCTTAGTTGTATGGTTGTTTAAATTGTATAAAAATTTATGATGTATGTTCACGCGAGTAAAAACATGATTTTCAAACACACTGTTAATCAGCATGAGTGGTTACATATTATCCTTGGTAGAACTAAAAAATGAGTTCCCATTTGTTCTTCTACATTTAATTCCAGTTGTTCTTCGCGAAAATTCCCAGGCTGCGAGTCGAAATTCTATTGTCACGCTTTGTGTGTACCAAACATGCTTACTCTATTTAAAATCGATGTGCATGACTCAATTGATGATTTTGGATGTCTAAGACATAAGGGAAAATTGATATGCATAATTTACATTCTTATTTTGATATAGCATTATTATAATAAGTATTTGCATTAGTATATTTATAATTATTAATAATTATTCATTTTAGTGTTAATAATAATTAAGATTAAATTAGTGTTTGCCAAACTGTTACGTACTGAAAATTTAGTACGAACGAAGAAACTTTCGAGTAGGCTTCTGACTCCTAACCGTATTCGAGTCACGAAACTCCAAAAGAAAAAAAAATTAAATATAATGGAAGAAAAATGAAGAATCTCTTCAATATAAAAGATGAATAACTAATTATACTTCTCATCCTCTTCCATCATTCTATACAATGGTCTATTTTATACTAATTACTTACTAATACCTATAATTAATTAACCTACTAAAATTATACTAACTATACAACGTAATGATATATTGTGATTTACATAATTTCTCTAATACTAATTTAGGTACAATATTAACTCTCCACTTAATTAAGTGTACCATCCTAACCATCATACTAATTCTAGAAATATAATTAATTCACTAATTTAAACAAATATATAATTACAATTAAGGGAACGTATCAACTCTCCACCCCTTCAAAAAACACCTTGTCCTCAAGGTGTAGGTAAGGAAATGAGCATATCCATGCCTTGATACTGGTTGATTGATTTGCCAAACATGGACATCATAAACAACCATGTTCACTGGATTGTCTTGTAATAGTCCTTGTTGGTGCATGATTTGGGCCAATTTAGGTATCATTTCTACTGCAGCAATGGATGGAATTTTCCTCCAAAGGCACTAATGATGTGAAAATTGATTCTTGAAACAATTTGGGAGACTTTAATATGCACAATTTGTAAGTGCCTACTTCCTTGATTGGTGCTCAATTTGGGGTGAATCCATGCGAACCGTGTTGTGTTCCCCCATAGTATTTGTGCAGGATCTACCTCCATCCTCCGTAAAAATTTTGAATTTCTTCTTGATTAAAATAGTCCTCATCAACAAATTGCACAAGAACTCATGTCAATGACATTATCACCAATCCCTTTTTCGAATATCACTTCCGCATCCAATTTCCACATGAAGAGTGGAGTTTGATGATCTACTTCCCAACAAGTAGCCATGATTAATTTTGCATCAGGAAATCTATATTCATAGTGCCAATGCCCTTCATAAATGTTTTTGTCCATGGAATGCTTGTTTGGCTACAATTGAATCTACAAATAGAATCAAACCATACCAAAGCTTGGAAGGTGTAATCCTCATCCTTTAAAATATGAATATATTGCACGGATCCTTTCGTAGAAAGGATCTCATACAATACAAAATCATCAACGGATACCAAACTTGATGTACAGAAACCAATAAACACCGGTGAGTAGTATTTTCATAATAATAATAAATAAATAAACTCTTTTTTTCTTTTTCCTTTCTGTCGTTTATTTTTTCTTTTTTTCTTTCTTTTCTTTTTTTTAGTCAAAATGTTTCACTTTTTTTTTTTTTTTTTTTTTTTTTTTTTTGTGATTGCTTAAAATGCTGCAAAAAAAAAACAATAATACTAAAAATAAAAACAAAATGAAAAAAAAAAGGATAGGGGATACTCTCACCAATGGAATCAATGAAAGCACCAATGTTACGTACCTGAAATTTAGTACGCAACGGAAGAAACCTTTCGAGCAGGCTTCTGGCTCCTAACCGTATTCGGAGTCACGGTAACTCCAAAAGAAAACAATATAATGGAAGAAAATGAAGAACCCTTCAATATAAAAGACTGGAATAACAATATACTTCTCTCCTCTTCCATCTTCATATAAAATTGTCTATTTATACTAATCTACTAATAACCAATAATAATTAACCTGCTAAAATGATACTAACTATACAAGGGTAAATGATATATTGTGATTTACATAATTTCCCTATAATAATTTAGGTACAATATTAACTCTCCTACTAATTAAGTTGTACCATCCGAACTATCTACTAATTTTAGAAATATAATTAATTCTTCCTAATTTAAACTACATAATTACAATTAAGGACGTATCACAAACACTTTATGCTTAGTTGGCATATAGTGACATCTCTCATATGAAAGGTTATGAGATTGAGTTTCAGTAGAGGCGTTGTTGACTCTTTGTGTTTTTGTTCTTCTTTAGGTTGAACAGATATTACAATGTAATAGAGTTAAATTAGTGTTTTATAATATATTTTTTTAATAATGTGTTTTGAGTCCATTTTCTTAATTCTACCCTAATCCTATAACATTATGCTACACACCACCCAAAATCTTTGAAAAGGCAAAACAAATAAAAATAAATTGTGTTCTTTGTAGAGAATGAATGGCGCAGCAGCAAAACGAAGTCAATTGGCGCTATTCCGGTGGCCATTACTACAAGGATTTTCGGAAGACCATGTCGTGCGGCACAAAAATAGGAAACGGACGATAAGAAAATGATTGGAAAATATTCTAAGAGTAGTATAGATAGTGAAGGTTTTCTATTGTAAAACGTACGTCCATTCTTTTTCCTCTAGATAATCTTAATTCTTCTGTCTTTGAAGTTGTTATCAATGTCCCTGCGTGGCTAATTTTCTTTAGCTTGGTTTAGTAAATTGAAGTCCCGGAACTGATTAATGCTGTGAGATTATTTATTTAGTTTTGTTATATAATTTTTATGCGTTTGAACATTAAATATTCTTCTAAATTATTTGAATAGTTGTATCATTAATTGCTAGGAAGGCCTACTAGTTATTTATTTGATATAATTATTTGCTATATTAGCTAATGTTGTGCTACAAATTATTCTAATTTAAGTAGTAACTGAGATTAATTAAAGACGAATTTAGTGATAATTGGTCTCAGGTAGAATATTTTCCTACATTTAAATGTAACCGCTTGTACTTGTGTTATTTAGTTTGTTGGTTTTCCTAGTTCCTATTGCTGCTATTAAATTAAATCTATAGCGCTTGTCTTACATTATTTAGTAGTTAGAGGTAATTAAACCACTTGTGCTTTAGTTACCTACAACTAAGGGAAACGGAAATGAAATAATTTCACGACAAATATTCAATTGCATATTAGTATTGAAAAATAAAGAGTTGGGTTTATCTATAGGATTGGTGTGTTATGGATATGTGTCATTTGGGTAGTTACAATTTATGTGTTTGTATATATATATATATATATATATATATAATATATATATATATTTATTATATATATATATATATAATATATATAATATATATATATATTATTATTATATGTACAATGTTTTGTTAGAAACACAGATAGATAATATGGAATCATATATTATTATACATTTTCCATTCCTTGATTCTTCATTATTGCTTCGCCTAACTGGCGGGAGTGTTATTCTCCACCCGCCAGGCCATTCCATCTTTCAAATTCAACATGGTATCAGAGCCTACTTTCCTAGGGTATGCAAACATAAAAGTTGTATTTTTCAGTTGCATGAACAGTGATGAACAGTAAACTTACTGTTCACACAAACCCTAATTTTTTAAATTACTTGCTTTTGGTGAGTTCTTTTGTCAAATTTGTGTTACCCATCTTTTCTAAAGTTTCCGGCGAGCCTGACCCAGCAAGCCACATCACCGTTGCCTCCGCCACTCACCGCCGCCATTGCCGGACTCCAATTTCATGCGCCGGCGCGTGTGGCCACCTCCGCGAGATTTTCTGAAAAAATTTTCCAGATATCTCCGCCAGGCCTCTGCAACTCCATCTGTGTATTTTTCCTTGTGATGTATTTCGCTGGTGAAAATTTCAAATTGTTGTTTTTCCCTTCTTGGGACCTTTTGGTGAAGTTTGAAGGCTTTTGGCTTTGTTGCCAAACTTCTTTCCAGAGTGCTTTTGGTATAACCGTATTTGTACGATTATTTTCGGTATACCATATTTATTCCCTAGTTTTTCAAGTTTGGCACTTTTTTTTTTTAATTTCCGAAAGCCTCTTTTGTTATTCACTTATCAAATAAGGGGTATAACAACAATCATGTGGTGTTCTCAGTTTGTCATTACTATGGGCTCTACTACATCCCTTTGCTGCTCATGATTTGTTTGTTCTACTATTCTTGATGAAGAATGTTGTTGGCAAATCCTAGAGTGCTTATGTTGTTGTGAAGGCATTCGTGTTAATCTTCATCCTTGTGCCTTCATTCCCAAGGTTGATTGTGACAAGCTTCGCCCCTGGTACCTTCATTCCCATGGGTTGTGTATAGCATTGTCCCTCCAAAGCCATCCAACACTGTTATTCTCTAGCTACTTTTAATCTTCATTTGTTATTTAAAGTAAGGTAGAGTGTATGTTTTAATCCAAGCTTGGAACTCCAGATGTTCCTGCTTGAGGGGGAGTGTTGAAAACTAAAGAGTTAGGTTTATCTATAGGGTTGTGTATGTTTATGAATAGGTGTCAGTTATGGGTAGTTACTTTCTTTTTTTTTTTTTGAGTAAGCAACTTTTATTAGCGACGAATACCCGCCGCGTGGCAAAACCTTTAAGATCAAACAATAATGCTAGTTTAACCTGATTGGGCAGCGAAAGCAAAGAGCTAAAAACTTTTGAAGTGCTGTAACTAAGACCAACCGTTGCAGGAGCAATCCGCAACCCGGTTGGCTTCCCCAATGAACTCAGGCTGGACCGAATGTAAGAAATAGCGGCTGCAATTCTCCGTGGAACCCTCGTATCCTTCGATGAGATCAGGGTGGAAGAGCGAGAGAATCCAAACTTCCACTCTCAGGGTCCCTTCTGGCAAAGGAATCACTACCAATGGATTGGCAGTTGGAGAGACAGTGTTTCCGCTATGGCCCACGTGCATCAAGTGGAAGCTAAGCCACAATCAGTTTCCGGTAGAGGTTTCCCGAATGCATGCTCCGCCTGCAGCACAACCTTCCGAGAAGGCAGCATCTGTTGTGTTATGGTGTTATTAACAGTTATGTGTTTATATATATTTAATTATATATATATAATATATATATATTATAATATATATACTATATATAAATATATATATATATATATATATATATATAGCACTATGTTCTTTTGTTAGAAACCACAGATAGTATACAGAATCATAATATTATCTATACATTTCATTTCTTGATTCTTCATTTGCTTCCGCCTAACGGCGGGTGGTGTTATTTCCACCGCCAACCATTCCATCTTTCAATTCAACATAATTTCCTTTTGAATCAATGTTAGTGCTAATTCCGGTGTGGATATTGCTAACCAAGGGTTTTTCTATTATACTTTAATTTCAATTTCGTACAACCCCCCCTTCGATCCCTTTAATTGAGCACATATGTTAAATGTTATACTCGTGGGATCGATCCTTATCCCGCTATACGTTTGCAAGGTTGTAATTTGGGAGCTACGACAGCTCCACCAATATATTATATAATATTGATATTCTTCCTCCTTTTTTTGAACAACATTTAGATATAATTTGATAGGCTCATGATATAAAGAGAATGTTGGTTATCTCTTATTTGACATAATTATGTTTGCTATAAGGTAGTATGATGGTTTATCATACACTTATAAGTGAGCAATAACATGATTCTCAATATGGTTTCATTGTTAGGTTGCCCTGTTGTTGCTAATCCTAGTTTTGATATTTGTGATATAATTAGTGATATGAGTCTAAAATATCGTGATATCTAGCATGGAATATTTGCTATAGGTTTTGCCCGGAATGAAGTGAATACTAGCCCTAAACTATATGATCCTATAGTAGGAAAAATTATATAACTTCAACGATCAAATTGACTTGACACGATTCAAATAGTAATTATTATTATCAAAATCCAAGTTCTTTGGCTTCTTGGTTTATAAATATCAACTTGTCATGAGTCTATAACATTAAAATCTCAATACCTAGTATTTGTAACAAATGATTATGCATAACTTTTTGATCAAGTTCATGCATGTCCTATTGGCAAACATATGAGTCCAAATATTTTAATAATAACTTCACGAACATTAGGGGGGAGATATGAAGGCCTGGATTAATTTAATGAATGTCGGAAGTTCTATGGAATGGAAGAGTTTTCATTAGTTAAGAATTTGCGACATTAGCAATATGCTTCCAAATATATAAAAGAGTGACTAGATCCCCATGTACCTTCCCACCATGGACAAAATTATATCTATCGATCTCTTGACACTAGAAGCGCAGGTTATATTCGGTGTCAGAGAAGAAATCATATACTAGATCTAGTTAAATAAATATTGGTTACTCTTGAATACTTAAAATATAATAATAAAACCCTGGCAAGACGTTTCATGCCAAATGACGAAAACCCTAGTAAAATGTAGGTGCACCAAACAAACACATACTAGAGATTGGAACAACAGACTTAAATACCTTTTGGAAATGAGAACAGATCTGGTTGGATTTAGATTGCCATGAATTCTATGGGAAAATTAGATAAATTTATAGTTGTCGACAACACAGTTCCATTCATGCCGCATTATAATGTAATCTTGGGATCAGGTTAAGCACCGGAGTTTCATGACATTAAGTATAGCAGCATTTAGGAAAGCCCGACTGCTAAAATGGATATAACTAAATGAAAGAGCTGTACTTATGGTTCACGCAGAGACCCTTTGATTCTAACAAATATACTTTCCAACGGTAATGGCATTAAGTTTCGCTATATACTGATCATGGCAGAAAATAAATTTAGATATGGGTTAATATATTTTGTGAAATCCCTATGGGATTTATAATCCACCGAAATGAGGAATGAAATCGTAAGCATGTTGTATTACAGTACAAATGATCTTATTGACCGAAAACAGTTTAATAACTAACTGAGTATTTTCTTCCTCTTGAAGAATGAATAGTATTTTACTATGTGTCTTATTACCCTTTTAAGAGTTGCGAATGCAGTTATATATTATCCTCATGAAGAAGGAATACTTGTAACCA
>VALG01013694.1:0-12621 GCA_009835305.1 Ipomoea purpurea
CAAATTTTTGTCTCTTTCATATTTTTCATTTGTTATTTTTCTGGTTTTCAACGGCCTTAATTGGTCTATATTTTAACTAATAAAATTAGTTGAAAATATGGTTTATTAAAAATTATAGTTACCAAAAGTTCTAAACCGATTAGAACTGGTTGAATTAGATCTGTTAATACTTGATTAATCATAATTTATTCGGTGTATCACACATCTAAACTCAATAAGTCGAATAACAAAAGTAATGAAAACGAACATATTAATTTGTATCAATATATAGGCAGGGTACAAATTCCAAACCAAATGATAAATTTAGAATTACTGCAACTTTTTATAAACTCACATAAAAGCATGAATATATTCCAATCTACTTTGACAAACAATGGAGATTCTTGAAATTATAAATTTTTTATTATTTGAGAATGAGGTGTTTTTTTGGCATTCTTCTTTCGGCGACACGTTATAATCCAAATAGGGCATGTACCCAATATACAGACACCAACCATTTTTGAGCCCATTAACGCTATGGGTAGCTTGCTGACAATGATCACCAATATTTATTTTGCTTATTTGTTGATATCCGACCTATAACAACAAAAACCACAGACAACAACAACAAAAGTATATGTTTATGATAATAATTATTAGATTTAAGGAACGAGAGAGATGAAAACGAGCAGACGGAAATACAGTCTATCATATACACTTACATTCATGAAAGCTAAACAAAGTAAAAATTGTCAACTATAAGACAATTCAAATATTTGATATTCATAGTCGCCATTACGTTTTTCAGTAGTTTGTGTGTATGCAACCAACCGTAAGAGCAATCATATTGAAGATGATGCATTAATTTATACACTCTGTTCATTCTACAAATTTGGTAATGTATTTTTTTATGAACCCAATGGTAATGTATAATAAATAAGGAAATAATAAAGAGCATAATTTTACATATTTGATATTCATAGTCGCAATTTATAATTATTACTAGCATTGTGTACGCGCGATGTGCGAAAATTCATGCTCAATATTAAAACATTGATAAATACAAATAATTAAAAATTATAATTTAAATTATATATATACAAATAATATAACATTTTGTACACACATATATAATTTATCATTCATAGAAATTTAATTAAAATATAATTAGGTATTAAATTAATATATAATGATTTTAATAAAATGATAATTAAAAATAGGAAAAGAATATGATAGATATAGGTGTATGGTATAATGATGTGTGTATTAAAGTTTGGATTAAAACTAACGGTGTTATAAACGGCGTAAGGGATTGTTTTGTCTAATAACATTGGAATGTACAACTTTAAAGAGTAATGTAACATTTTTTGCATACAAAAAAGGACATAAAATCAAGGATTATAATTTTCTGAGGCTTATTATATTTTTAATTATATATATATATATATTGTATATACTATATATTAATATATATATATATAGTATCTATAGTATATGTATTATATATATATATAATATTGATATATATATATATATATATATATATATATATATTATATATATTATAAATTTTAGGTATTTTTCATTTTTCTAGTGTATATTTAATTAAGGGTTATTCCCACCAAAAGGTTCATTCTCTTTTGTGGTAATTCCAAAATTTACTCTCCAAACTATCAATTTTATCATTAATTACATCCTGAGTCTATTATTTTTTGGACCTTTTAGTGCTTCTCATAATTTTTTTTATTTTTTAGTAAGCAAATTTGTCCCTGCTTTATATTTTTCATTTGTTATTTTCTGGTTTCAACCGGCTTAATTGGTTGCTACTAATTTTACTAAAAATTAGTTGAAAATAATGGTTATTAAAAATTATGAGGTTACCAAAAGTTCTAAACCCGGATTAAACTGGTTTGAATTAACTGTTAAATTTACTGAATAACATAATTTATTTCGTGTATGCACACATCTAAAGACTCAACATAGTCGAATAACAAAAGTAAGAAACGAACATATTAATTGTATCAAAATCTAATGGCAGGGTACAAATCCCAACCAAATGATAATTTGATTATCAACTTTTTAATAAAGAAAAAAATCACTAAAAGCATGATATAATTTCGCAATCACTTTTGACAACAATGGGATCTGCTTAAATTAATAATTTTATTATTTTGAGATATGTGGTGTTTTCTTTGCATTCTTCTTCGCACAACGTTATAATCCAAATAGCAGTCCCCAATAATACAACACCAAACATTTTTGACCATTAACGCATGTAAGCTTTGCTGACACATGATCACCAATATTTATTCTAATTATAATATATTTGTTGATATCCGACCTATAACAACAACCAACAACATACAACAAAATTTATATGTTTATGATAATAATTTAATTAGATTTTAAAGGAAAAGAGAAGATGGAAAACGAGCAGAAGATACATTCTATCATGATACAGCTTACATTATGAAAGCTAAAACAAAGTAAAAATTGTCCAAATTAAGACAAATCAAAATTTTGATATTCATAGTCGCCATTACTTTTTTTCAGTAGTTTGTGTGTAATGCAAGCCCAAACGCGTAAGAGATCATATTGAAAGATGATGCATTAATTTTATACACTTGCCTGTTCATTCAATCAAATTGGTTAATGTATTTTTTTTTTGAACGCCAATTGGTAATGTATAATAAATAAGGAAAATAAATTAAAGAGCAATATATTCTACCTATTTTGATATTCTATAGTCCGCAATTTGTAATTAATTAGCTGAGCATTTGGTGTAGCGCGGCGATGCGCCGAAAAATTCATGCCCCAATAATTAAAACCATTGTAAGATACAAATAATTAAAATATAATTTAAATTATATAATATATACAAAATAATATATATACCATTTTGTTACACACATATATAATTTATCATTCATAGAATTTAATTAAAATATAATTAGTATTAAATTAATATATAAATGATTTTTTTTAATAAAATGATAATTAAAAATAGGAAAAAGATATGATAGATATAGGTGTATGGTAAATATGATGTGTTACTTAAAGTTGGAATTAAAAACTACGGTGTTATAACGGTGTAAGGGTAGTTTTGTCTAATAACATTGGATATGTACATACATTAAAGTAAATGTACACCATTTAGTTTGCATACAAAAGACGGACATAAATCAAGGGATATAACATTTACTGAGCCTTTTAGATATGATATTATATATATATGATATATATATATATATTATATATATATATATATACTATAAATATATATATATATAATATATATATAGTATACTAGTAAATTATAGATTTATTAATATTTCATTTTTCTAGTGTATATTTAGAATTAAGGGTTAATTCCACCAAAGGTTCATTTGTCTTTGGTGTAATTCCAAATTACTCTCCAAACTATCATTTTTATCATTTAATTAACATCCTAGTCTATTATTTTTTTGGGACACTTTTAGTCCTTCCTCATAATTTTTTTTTTATTTTTTAGTAGCAAATTTTTGTCTCTTCATATTTTTTCATTTGTTATTTTATCTGGTTTTCAACCGGATTAATTGGTTTAGAATTTTACTGAAAAATTGGTTGAAAAATATGGTTATTAAAATTAGAGGGTTAGCCTAAAGTTCTGAACCCGATTAAACTGGGTTGAATTAAATGTTAATTACTGATAACATAAATTTATTTCCGTGTATCACACAATCTAAAACTCTAATAGATCGAATAAGCAAAAGTAAGACACAACATACTTAATTTTGTAAATCAAATCTATATAAGAAATAAACCAACATGGTGGCGTGGTGGATTCAGCACCTTGTCCCTTAAAACCATGAGGTTGGGGTTCGATCCCCACCATTGAATGAGCAAACCCATTTGGCCAGTCCCCTAAACCAATTAGTGGGGCTGACCGTAGGACGGGGATTAATTTCGGCTGAGGGGATACCTTTGGGCAACCAAAAAAAAAGAAATAATAATTTATTAATTATATATAGCACCCAAATAAAAAGGAATGCAAGTCAATTATTTTGAAGTAAAAAAGAATGTTGTAAGTTTTAGGAAAAATCTATGAGAAAAATGCAATGAAAATCAATACTGAGAATAGCTTATTATATTTTCGGCAATTAATTAATATATACGCCAAATTCATAATTATTAAATTATATAGTATTTATACGATATAGGTAATATAATTTAAGTCAATAGGTAAAAATAGAATTCCTTTTTAAGTAGGCATATGTAGTATACCGGTAAGAATTTTTTCGCAAAATACACAATATTATATACCATTTTTTTAAAAAAGTACTAATTAATAGTATCATCATTTAAGGTCAAATACCATAATGTTTAAAAAAAAAAGGTCAATGCCTAACAAATAGGAATTTTTTTAAAAGTTACATATTTAGTATACGCTAAGATTTTATTTATTTTTATTTAGCGTATACGATAAGAATATATTGACAAATATATTACAAAATTTATATTACGTAACTAATGGAATACCTTTGTAAGTATATATTTGGTTTCCCTTTTGTATTTCCGTATCGATGGAAAAATAATCTGTTATTGAAAAAATAATTATCTAAGATTAAAAATAGCACGAAATATATAAATTATAGTATAATATTTTAAGAAAAAAAAGATCCACATATTAACTATTTCGAAAAGGAAACGAATTAAGTATAGTATATGTAAATTGAAAAAGGTACCTGTTATTAATAATTTACTTGAAATATAAAAAAGATTGTTATTAATAATTAACTAATTAATATGTATTAAAAAGAATAATTGATTGAGAATAAAAATGGCATGGAAATTAGGCCAATTGGAAAAGAAAATGATAGTTAATACTTGATTAAAAATAAAAAAATGATCTCAAATTGACTCAAATGAAAATGGAAATTGTAAAACTGCCCAAACAATAGTATAGATACATTTGGAAAATAATTGATTGAGATTAAAAACGACAGTGAATATATAAATTCTAAATATATATCAACAATTATAATAATTATTATATGTTAGGAATATATTGTAATAGATTGTTATATGTCAAATTATATTTTAGAATCCCCAATTTTATTTTTTAACTCTAGGCGTGTCATAGACCCTGAAAGGAAAATTAACAAATATAGAAAAATGGAAAAATACGAAGAAGAAGTAGAAGAAGAAGAAGAAGAAGAAGAAGAAGGAGAAGAAATGAGAAGCAAACGAGATTGCATTAAGTTATCTTGGAGATCAAGTATCTATGGAAAGAAAGAAGTACATCAAGGAAAATGCTACAAAGACTAATAATCTGTATAGGCGAGATGGATGAAAGCTTGATAAATAAACTCAGTCTCTACCATTTTATAAGGAAAAATTAAAGAAGCCAAAAGAGGTTTCGAAATCAATTATCAATTAAATAATAAGACGAAGTTCAGAAGACTATATATAGTAAGAGATGAAGTTTGAGTTTCAATCCAGGATTGAAATCTCACCACCAGTATGAGACCTAGATCAAGAGAAACAACTAATTCTCAGAAGATGAAGTTTCAATCAAGGATTGAAATCTCACCACCAGTATGAGACCCAGATCAAGAGATCTCATTGGATGAACAACAACTAATACTCAGAAGATGAAAGTCCCAGAAGGCATGATCTACATCATAATAACGCTACAGATCCTCTGCAAAGGCTACAAGAATTCAAATTTCAGATTGTCTTTTTCCAACAGACAAATTCTCAAAACCAGTTATAAAAGGATGAAGATTGAAGCATATCAAAGAACTTCCAACACAAGCAACGAACAGTACATACGAACAAGTGCTATACTCAAAAGTGAGAAAATATTCAAGTGAGATAAACACTCAGAGCTCAAAGAGAAAATTTTCAAGAGTGTTTAAAATCTTCATCATTGAGAGACTTGCTGCATGCTGGAGATCTATCAAGAAGTCTCAAAGTTGGAAGCAAGAAGGAAACTTGTTTTTCTACAAACAAGTGATATTCCTACGGAGTGTAGGAAGGGAGGAAAGTAACACGGAGTTGTGAAATCCTGGATTGTCACACAGAGTTGTGAGTTCCGAAGCAGCAGTGTCGGAGACACTGGACGTGATTGGTGTGCGCTTAGTGATCAAAGCACCAGATCACGGGATACGTCGACATGATCGTGGAAGACCGGGGGAAAGTAGCACGGAGCTGTGAAATCCTGTGAAAATAGCACGAAGTTGTGAAATCCAAAGCAGCAGTGTTGGAGGCACTGGGCGTGATTGGGCTTAGTGATCAAAGCACTAGATCACGAAAATTCATTGTATCTAGGAATTAAGAAGTTGTGGATATAGTGAATTGCTCTTGGACGATAAGAGCAAATGGAGTAGGAGGATTACATCACCTCCGAACCACTATAAATTGCATTGTGTCATTTACTGCTTTATTTACTTACTTGCTTCACGTAGATATACTTGACACAATCACACAACGCTTATTAATTTATTCCGCTACGTACAAGACTCTAACAATCTAGTTAAGAGTTTTGTTATCTATATCGCCTCAACAATTGTTGTATTTGCAAAAACGGTTTAAAAGTCTATTCACCCCCCCCCTCTAGACTTTTACCATACCCCCTTTGGGACCAACAATTGGTATCAAAGTTGGTTATCTATTTGGGTCAACCTTGTTTCTGACTACTTGGCAGATCCATTTTACCAGTGTGTGATTGGATTGTATAATTATTTCCCCCCGTGAAAATGAATAAGGATTTAGCACAAAATTTATTATTCTCAATTGATAAATTTGATGATTAGAAAGTTCGTATGTAGGTTCACTTATCGGCCTTACACGATGAAATGCGAGAAGTCATTTCTAATGGACCGATCGGAATCTTGAAAGTAAATACGGCGTTTCTTCTATCACCCGATGCTCAACAATTTGTACCATAGCCAAAACCGGAATTGTCATCAGACAGAAAAAAGGAATAATCTTGACATATTGCTCAAGGATATTATATTCAAAGCCGTTGATGATACAATATTTCAAAATAATTTCAAACCTCTGTTGCGTTTTTCTCTATATATTCATGGAGTGAAGAAACCCTGAAGGTAATCTGGAAAATTCTCTTAAGCTGATATATTCTCTATTTTCGAACCTCTGTTGGTTTTTCTCTATATATTTCAAAATATATCAATAATAATTTCTCATGGTCTATTTTGAGTCTTTAATTTTATTTGTTTAATGTAATTAGAGTTTTGTGAATTAAAACTTAAAAGACAAGAAATAATGTCAAACGCACATCAAAAATTAAAAATTGATGATGATCGAAAAAAAATAAAAATTTTCAAGATGTGTTTAGGAGCTTGTCTAAAAATTAATTCACAAGTTTCTTTTGATTGTGTCTAGAAACACCATTGTAAACTCATCTTGGCTTTGTCAAATGTAAATTGAGCAAAAAGATTTTTTTCAAAACTTAAAGCCATGACTGAGTATAGGATTTTGGCATTATCAAAGGGGGGAAATTGTTAGGAATAAAGTGTAATTGTTTTGATATGCCAAATATGTATTTGTAGATCCCCCAATTTTATTTCACAAGGTCTAGTAGAGTCCTTAGACCATGATCGGGAAATTATTTAAGATTCTTGGCAAAAGAAAAAACAGAGGAAGATGCATGAAAATAGAAGAAGAGGATATCAAGCCTAAAATTAAGAATTTGTCTTGAGAAAATGGCAAATTGAAGAAGAAGATGAATGATATAATATTCACGTCAATGCTACTCAAAAAGGAGTTCCCAGGAGAATTTTCGTTTAAGAAAATTACGATTGGAAGATTGCATGAAATTGACTTGGAGATCAAGGATCTATGGATAAGAAAGGAGTACACCAAAGATGATTGGAGATTAATCAAAAGGCTTATACGGATGAAAGTGGATGATGTTTGATATGTTATGCGAAATGGCTCAAGTTTTAATCTCACTATTAATAATTTTAACAGGTAAAATTTGAGAAGCCAAATTAAATTAAATCTGATGGAGTTGGGCGCTAGTTTGGCATTGGGAGCCGATTACAAGTGGAAATTGGGAAGCAATTTCACTTGGGTGGCAATTCAAAGGGAATTGGGAGCCGATTTCAAAGAATTGAAATTGGGAGCTAGTTCGAAGAAATTGAAATTGAGAGCAAGTTTCATATGGAATCAATTCAAGTTGTCATATGGGTGCAACCAGGAGAAGTCTAGCACCAGGAGAAATTGGGAGCCAATTGCAAGTCAAAGTCAATTGGGAGCCAATTACAAGGGACACCCAATTGAAATTGCGTGTCAATTGCAAAGGAGAAATTCAAAATTGGGTGTGCAAAGGAGAAATTCAAATGGGTGTGCCAAAGGAGAAATTCAAAGCCAGTTTGAAGTCTGAGAACACCCAGATGTGAGAATGAAGAAGATGAAGAAGAACTTACAGTGAAAATATTCTCACAAGGAAAAATACTAGTCTAACTAGTATGGGATTAAATTAAAGAATATTTTTGAATCCCAAAGATACAAGGACAACTTCAGAGCTGATCAGGGAAGCCATTCTACACCAAAACAGAGACCCAGATATTCCCACTCAACGTTAAACCAGAGGAATATCAGATGAAGTTTGGGAGCTCATTTACATGGAGATGAAGATCCATCAACGGCTAGCTTATCTCATTCTGACAACTTTGCCAGAAGATAACATAAGATCTCTGACAAAACAGATACAAAATTCAAAAATGAGATCGTCTATCTCCAACGGGAAGATCCTCATTACCAGCTATAAAATGATGAAGATGTGAAGACTTGAAGAAGCAGGGAACATACGAACTCAACACAAGAGCAAAGAGCTAAAAGATCTAAAATCTCATTTGGTACAGAGCATACCAAAAGAAATCTTCAAGTGTGAGAAAGAAAAAAGAACTCAGAGAGCTTCAAGAGAAAAATATTCTGAGAGTTCTTAAACAGAGCAAAACAGAGCATAAAAATCAAGTGCTTTACTTGATATACTCAAAGGAGAAAACACTCAGAGCGTTCAAGAGAAATCTTTCAAGAGTGTTAATCTTCATCAAAGAGACCTGCGCATCATTGAAGATCAACTACAGAGTCTTAGAAGTTGGAAGCAAGACAAAACTTGTTTTGGAGCAAAACAAGAGAAGGGAGGAGTAGCACAGAGCTGTAAATCCTGGATTGTCACACGGAGCTGTGAGATCCGAAGCAGCAGTCTCGGAGGCACTGGGCGTGATTAGTGCGGGCTTTGTGATCAAAGCACTCGATCACGGGATAACGTTTCTACCGGAGTGTGGAAGACGGTGGGAAAAGTAACGATGAGTCGTGAAATCCTGGGATAGTAGCGCAGCGACGTGAAACCCGAAGCAGGCAGTGTGGTGCACTGGGTGTGATTAGTGCGGGCTTTGTGATCAAAGCACTAGATAACGGAAATTCATGTGTATCTTGGAAACCAATAAGTGGTGGATATAGTGAATTTGCTCTTGGAGATAAGAACAAGTAGAGTAGGAGGATTACACCATCCGCGAACCACTAATAATGTCTTGTGTTCTTTTACTGCTTTCCTTTAACCTTACTGCTCTTATCTGCCTTCACACGAGATTATATCTCACACAATCCTCACAACAACTTTACTTTATTTTAATTTCCGCTGTGCCACCAGACTCTAACAATCTAGTTAAGAGTTTTGTTGTCTCTTCTGGCTTTAGCAATTGTTGTGGTGTGCGAAAAAGTTTGAAAGTCTATTCACCCCCCCCCTTCTAGACTTTCACCTTACCTCTTTTGGGAAACATTTGGTACATCGATAGTGGCGCTCCCGCACATGACGAGAAATAATCATATCTAGTGAATTTGAAGAAAATCGATAGACCAAAAGGGATTTTTGGAGGAAATCAAAATTTTGGAATTACCAAAGAAGTTGGTACGATTAAAAGAATGGAATAAAAATTGAAGATGTATCGTACGTGGAAGGATTGAAGTTCAACTTGCTGAGTACTAGTCAATTTTGTGATAAAGGTTTTTTGTGGAATTTTCCAAAGATAAGTGCCTAATAAAAATGAGACAACAAAGGAAATAGTACTCTCGGAGCAAGGAAGAAAAATATGTAATGTTGTTGATTGGAGTACAAGCAAAGAGTCTGTATGCTTAATGGCCAGAAATTCAAATGAAGTATGTTGGAATGGCATAGGAAGCTCAACCATTTAAACTTCTTGACATCAATCAACTTGCAAAGAAAAATTTTATTGAAGGTCTATCGGATATTGTCTAGAAGAAGTACCAAGTGTGCGACGCATGCCAACATGGAAAACAAATTAAATCGTCGTTCAAATAAAAAACGCACAAGTCAACGTAAAGACCGCTAAGCTTCCTACACACAGACTTATTTAGACCGATTGATCTAATAAATGTAAGTGGTAAGAATATACTCTCGTTGTTGATGATTATTCAAGGTACACTTGGATCGTGGTTTATCAGAAGAAGAGTGAAGTTGAGCAAGTGCTACCAAGCTATTGAAGCAACTCCAAAATGAGAAGGATATGAAAATATCAAAATCCTAACCGATTGTGGAACGAGTTCGTGAGTAGCATGATTCAATCATTTTGCGATGTACGAGGAATTTCTCATCAATTATCTACTGCGAGAACGCCACAACAAAATGGCGTAGCCGAAAGAAGAAACTGGATGCTCAAATAAGCCGCACGAGTGATGATCAGTGCAGCCGGTCTCCCGAAAAGATATTGGGAAGAAGCTATTAACACTGCTTGCTACACACAAAATAGAAGCATGATTCACAAGCAGTACAAGAAGACGCCTTATGAATTATACAATGAGAGAAAACCAAATATTGGTTATTTTCATATTTTTGGTTGTAAATGCTTTATTCATATTAATGATAAATTGCATCTAAAAGCCTTTGATGAACATGCAGATGAATGAATTTTTCTAGGATATTTGACAATCATCAAAGCATTCAGAGTATTAAACAAAAGAACAATGGTGGTTGAAGAGTCCATACACGTGGTATTTGATGAAAAATCACACGTCAAAAATAATGCAATGGACGTGGAGAACATGCAAAATGGTAACAAGTGTCAAATTGATTTTTGTGATACTGATGATACGTGTGAAGATTATATTTTGCAGGGGTTAGATGAGCTGGAAACCAATTCTCTAGAAATCCCGTCACTCATCCAGAAAGTTCATGTGGCACAATTACTTAAAATATTAATAGAGATGAGGTTGGGAGATCCAGTTGCAGATCCAATTAGAGATGAGGTTGGAGATCCAGTTGGAAATCTAGTTGGAGATCAAGTTGGAGACCATGGAATTAATGCTGAAATTCGAACCAACACCTCCAGTCCTCAACCAGCAACCCCATCCAGTATCTTGCACCCATTTGAACCAGATTTAAGATGGCTCAAAAATCACCCTCTAGATTTAGTCATTAGAAATATACGTGATGGCGTGAAGACAAGATCCTCAACCACGGAAGAAATGTTCACGTGCTATTTATCTCAAATTGAACCAAAGCAAGTGGACGGAGGATTAAGCGATCCAAGTTGGATTGACGCCATGCAAGAGGAGCTGATCAATTCAAAAGAAATGATGTTTGGGAAGTCGTTTCAAGAGTAACAAACCATAATGTTGTAACAAAGTGGGTCTTTCCGGAACAAAGCAATCGAAGATGGCAAATGAATGAATAATTTTAATTGAAACCTTTGCACCCGTAGCAAGACTCGAGCAATAAGATTTTCCTAGCTTATGCCGCACACAAGGACTTCAACGTCTACCAACATGGACGTCAAGAGTGCATTCTTGAACGGATTACTTGAAGAAGAAGTTTATGTCGAACAACCCCCAGGTTTTGAGGTAAAAAGGCGCAGGTGACAAAGTCTACAAACTTAAAAAAGGCATTGTATGGGTTGAAACAAGCAACAAGAGCTTGGGTATGATACCTCGTCAATGTTCTTGATAAGCTGTGGATTCACCAAAAGGCCAAGTTGACAAAAATCTCTTTAGAATTCAAGATGGTTATCATATTTTATTAGTGCAAATATATGTTGATGATATTATATTTGGAAGTACTAACAATTCTTTGTGTGAGAAATTTTCAAAGGTTATGCAAAAAAGATTTGAAATGAGCATGATTGGTGAAATAAATTACTTCTTGGGCTTACAAGTTAAACAAATGAAAGAATGAATTTTTCATCAATCAAGCCAAGTACACCTGCGACTTGATCAAGAAGTTTAGACTTGATGGAAAACGTCAATTAAGATTCTAATGAGTACACATTAAGGCTAGACAAAGACGAAGATGGAAAGGATGTCGATCAAACAAAATAGAGAAAATATTGGTTCACTTCTATACCTCACTGCAAGCCGGCCAGACATATCTTATGTTGTCGGAGTGTGTGTGAGATTCCAAGCAAATCTAAAAGAAAGCCACCTCAATGCAACCAAGAAGATCATAAGATATCTAAAAGGAACGATCAATGTAGGATTATGGTATCCTAAAGGTACAGATTTTACTCTAACGGTTTTTCAGATGTGGATTTTGCAGGTTTGTAAAAATAGACAGAAAAAAGCACTTCCAGGACATGCCAATTCTTGGGGGGAAGGCTTGTTTCTTAGTTTAGCAAA